>JASKMD010000021.1:1209707-1286189 GCA_030144725.1 Haematococcus lacustris | reverse complement strand
GGTCCGACGGTCTCACCTAATACCGTGGACCCCCTCTCCCCTTCCCTTTCCCCCACACCCCACCCTCTACCCTACCACACCCTACCCCCCACCCCACCCCTACCCTCATCACCTTCTTCTCTGTGCCCTTTTGCTCCCTACCTCCTTTCTGCTAGTGAGTGGCTACAGGCTACAGGTAATGGGTGGCTACAGGTGACTTGTGGCTTCAGGTAAGGAATGAGTGGCAACCAGCAAGTGGCTAACACCCGTTTCCCAGCTTGATCTCCTACCCCACGTGCACGCCCCTTGGCTACAGGTCTGATGGGCACCTCCCCTCCCTACCCCACATCCCTAGACAACCACCCCCTCCCAGATTGTCCCTAGACTTCCTCCCGCCTCCCCTCCCTGCCTTCCTTGGAGCCTTCCCTCATCGAGCCTCCCCCCTTCTCCCCGTCACCTCACCCCCCCCTCAACCCGTGTGCAGCTCCAAGCATGCACAGCCAAGCCACATCAACGACGTGATAGGTTTAAGACGAAGTAGCAGCAGCGTCAGTGGACTGGGGTTTGTAGGTTGTATGATGACTGCAACAGTAGTGCAACAACAGCGATGACTGAAGTGGCATAAGGCAGACGACAGTGCAGTGGATGCCTTGGGTCAAACCCTGGCCATGGGTCACTTTGGTCATAGGTTACACACTGGCCATGGGTCACACACTGCCCATGGGTCACACACTGCATATGGCCATATGCGCTGCAGGATATAAGAACATGATGACCATCTTTCTGAACGTCCTGTACATTGGATCGGCTGGATGAGCATGATGTGATCCTTAATCATGAACACCCTGAACCACAGCCCTGAACACCCTGAACCACAGCCCTGAACACCCTGAACCACAGCCTGAACACCCTGAACCACAGCCCTAAACACCCTGAACCACAGCCCTGAACACCCTGAACCACAGCCCTGAACACCCTGAACCACAGCCTGAACACCCTGAACCACAGCCCTGAACACCCTGAACCACAGCCCTGAACACCCTGAACCACAGCCTGAACACCCTGAACCACAGCCCTGAACACCCTGAACACAAACCTGAACACCCTGAACCACAGCCTGAACGACATGAACCACAGCCCTGAACACCCTGAACCACAGCCTGAACGCCCTGAACCACAGCCCTGAACACCCTGAACCACAGCCCTGAACACCCTGAACCACAGCCCTGAACACCCTGAACCACAGCCCTGAACACCCTGAACCACAGCCCTGAACAACCTGAACCATAGACCTGAGCAACCTGAACATAGACCTGAACAACCTGAACCAAGACCTGAGCAACCTGAACATAGACCTGAGCACCCTGAACATAGACCTGAGCAACCTAAACCAAGACCTGAGCAACCTGAACATAGACTTGAGCACCCTGAACATAGACCTGAGCAACCTGAAACAAGACCTGAACAACCTGAACACAGACCTGAACACCCTGAACATAGACTTGAACACCCTGAACATAGCCCTTAACTCACTGAACACAAGCCCTGAACACACAGAACACAAACCTGAACACACTGAACATAGCACTGAACACACTGAACACAGACCTGAACAACCTGAACACTAGCCCTGAACAGCCTGAACTAAAACACTGAACACCCTGAACAAAAAACCTGAACACCCTGAACACAAACCTGAACACCCTGAACGATGCCACACAGCCCCAGCCTTACATTTTTATGACCTGATTCTTTTTGGGTTGGATTGCTTACATCACAAGCTACCATTGGGCAAGTTTTCAGCCAAAACTACGAAAGTCGGTCTAGGCGCCTGGCTGCTAATTCCTACGAGTGCTTCTATAAGTTTTCGATGAAGCCATTCTGGGGAAATGAGGAGTTCAGACGTGCGTTGCGCGTTAATAGGTGCGCATTGCTTTGGGCTTGGCCTTAGCCTCTGCAGTGAACGCACTTGCATGCACTTGCATACTTCGCATATGCTGATTGCAGGGATACCTTCATGTGGTTGAAGGGTGTGCTACGCCCCCACATTCGGCTGCACAATTCCCAGCGTGGCTTATCATCTGGACAGCGCCTCAGCATTGCTTTGTGGTACTTGGCGTCGGGATCCACCATGCAAACTGTTGCTGGGGTGATGCATTGTAGCATCGCAACAGTGTGGAGAGCTGTTCATGATGTTGCGTTCGCCATTGTGCATGTCATGCATGACCAAGTCAGAATGCCTGACACCTTAGAGCAGATGCAGCAGAATGCAGCCAAGTTCTTTGCACGAGGTGTGGGCATTGGTGGCACTCCCACTGGCATCCCCCAAATCTTTGCAGCTGTTGACGGCACTCACATTGCTTGCCGTAATCGGGGTTTGCGCCAACTCTACAACCGCAAGGGGTTTTGCTCAATGAATGTGCAAGGTGTAGTGGATGCAGATGGACTTTTCATGGACGTGCAAGTTGGGAACCCTGGCAGCATGCATGACAGCCGAGCTTTCGAAGAGAGCGACTTGTGGTGGCATATCATGCATGGTGATTTGGGGCAGCTTCTGTGGGAAGGTGGCAAGGATGTTGGGGGAGTGTGGATGCCTTTGTCCATTGTGGCTGACTCTGCATACCGCTGCCAAGCCTTCGTGATGCCTGCCATCAAGCACACTACTGCTGTTAGGAACCCAGCCATGGCTGTTTACAATGCAAAGCTCACAGCCGCTAGGTGTTGGCCCATGGAGGGAGCATTCGGCAGGTTGAAAATGCGGTGGCGTGTGCTCTTGAAGGTGAATGAGTTGTCCCTGCGGTACTTGACAAATGTTATTCTAGCTTGCTTCATATTGCATAATGTTTGTGAGCGGCGACATGAGCCATTACCAGAGGGTGATCCAACCGTATTATACATGTTGCAAGAGTATGATGCTTTGTTTGAGGGCGTGCAAAGGATGCGGGCGCCTGCAGCAATCCAGCAGTTGCGTGCTCTGGCTAATCACGGGGTTGCTGTCAGGGATGTTGTAATACGCAATCTATGACTCCCCTTGATGTTTCGTGACAGATTGTAGCATTACACGCTGGCAAACACAATGCCTGAAACAAGGCTTGACCCTCTCTGTTGAAATCCCGAGTTCACTAGCAAGGTCATTTGCGTCAGTGAGGCTCCACGGCCTTGTTAGTCGGGTTGTGGGTCAGGATGTCCCAACATGGGGTTGGTAATCTTCATGCAAACACTCTTTCAATACTGCACCATTTCTGATAGCGTTTGTCACATTGGCACCTGCGAATTAGTGCGCATCTACTGGCAAGCGGCGCGTTACCTCTTGCAAGTGAGGCCATGCCGGCGCAAGCGAGCGCGGATACACCTCAGCTGCTCACCATCGATTGTTATAGTGATATGTAGCGGCATCAGTGATGGAGCTGCGCGTGCTATCGAGCCAGAAGTACAATCTAAATTCAGCCCGCCAGGCTTGCTCCAAGAGCCTTTCATTGGTGCAGGCGGCGTCGGAAGACCGTCGTGGGGCTAGTGATAACGCGACATTGCAACGAGGTGCGATTGGATAGAGGTCTCTCTAGCCAGGTACACAGAAAAAGGGACCCCCTTAAACTAATCGGCATGTTGTGAGCTGACCACTCTGAGTTATTAGAATGTCTCGTTATTACTTTGTTCATTACTCAACGACACAGCTGCTGGAAAAGAAAGCACGGCAATCCATCAATCAGGCCCGCCGTAATTGACTTTGGCGTGACCCGACTCTGCCTTGCAGAGTTGACTCAATCACGATAAACAAGGACCGGTCGCGATTGGACCGACCATAGCTCATTGGAAAGAGGAGTAGAAGGCCGTTCGAACGGTACAAGTCTTATGTAACTCCGTGCATCCGTTGCGACGTAATTTGGCCGCGATTTTCTCAACCAAGCAATCTGTGCAGATGTCGGTTGTCCTTAATCTGCACTGCTGCTGATAGTCGACATCTGCACAGATGTCGTATACCGCGACCAACATCTGTGCATCTGCTGACGACGACATCTGCACAGATGTCGACTATTACATTCAATGCTTGGCTGTGCAGATGTCGTGACCGACATCTGTGCAGCTGCTGACAACGACATCTGCACAGATGTCGACTATTACATTCGAGCCTTGGCTGTGCAGATGTTGTTTGTAGCATCTGCACAGATGTCGACTATTACATTCGCGGCTTGGCTGTGCAGATGTCGTGGCTTCATCTGCACAGATGTAGACTATTTCATCGACTCTTACATCCGCAAAACACATGTATTGACACCCAAACATCCCGCAACACCCCCGCAAAACACATGTATTGACCACCAAACACCCCGCAACACCTTGCTACATCCCCGCAAAACACATGTATTGACGACCAAACACCCCCCAACACCTCGCTACACCCCCGCAAAACACATGTATTGACGACCCAACACCCCCCAACACCTCGCTACACCCCCGCAAAACACATGTATTGACGACCCAACACCCCGCAACATCCCCGCAAAACACATGTGTGGACACGCAAACATCCCGCAACACCTCGCTACGGGACTTGCAAGCACAAGTCTTGATGCACCATCACTCTACAACACCTCAATATGGAAATGCTAAGCAAATGCATTGATGCACCCAATGACCGCAACACCTCCCTACGATGTGACAAGGTAGCAACGACACAACACAACAACAAGGTGACACCACACACCACCATCACCATCACCATCACCATCACCATCACTCAGGTTAAACATGCATCACCATCACCACACATCACCACACATCACCACACATCACCACACATCACCACACATCACCACACATCACCACACATCACCACACATCACCACACATCACCACACATCACCACACATCACCACACCACACCACACCACACCACACCACACCACACCACACCACACCACACCACACCACACCACACCACACCACACCACACCACACCACACCACACCACACCACACCACACCACACCACACCACACCACACCACACCACACCACACCACACCACACCACACCACACCACACCACACCACACCACACCACACCACACCACACCACACCACACCACACCACACCACACCACACCACACCACACCACACCACACCACACCACACCACACCACACCACACCACACCACACCACACCACACCACACCACACCACACCACACCACACCACACCACACCACACCACACCACACCACACCACACCACACCACACCACACCACACCACACCACACCACACCACACCACACCACACCACACCACACCACACCACACCACACCACACCACACCACACCACACCACACCACACCACACCACACCACACCACACCACACCACACCACACCACACCACACCACACCACACCACACCACACCACACCACACCACACCACACCACACCACACCACACCACACCACACCACACCACACCACACCACACCACACCACACCACACCACACCACACCACACCACACCACACCACACCACACCACACCACACCACACCACACCACACCACACCACACCACACCACACCACACCACACCACACCACACCACACCACACCACACCACACCACACCACACCACACCACACCACACCACACCACACCACACCACACCACACCACACCACACCACACCACACCACACCACACCACACCACACCACACCACACCACACCACACCACACCACACCACACCACACCACACCACACCACACCACACCACACCACACCACACCACACCACACCACACCACACCACACCACACCACAACCCAACAAGGTGACAACACAACAACATCGCAGCAAGGCGGCAAGATGACGAGGACAACAAGCACGGGCTGACAACCACCCAAGCGCTCAGCTATCCCTTTTGTAAGGGATGGGTAGGGTCATTGTGGTGTGTGGGCATGGCATGGCCAGGGTGGGCTGGGTGGGCTGCTACTCCAAGCTGCCCGCTCCAGGTTGCCCGCTCCAGGTTGCTACGCCAAGGGTAGGGTAGGGAGAGGGCTGCTACGCCAAGGGTAGGGTAGGGAGAGGGCTGCTACGCCAAGGGTAGGGTAGGGAGAGGGCTGCTACGCCAAGGGTAGGGTAGGGAGAGGGCTGCTACGCCAAGGGTAGGGTAGGGAGAGGGCTGCTACGCCAAGGGTAGGGTAGGGAGAGGGCTGCTACGCCAAGGGTAGGGTAGGGAGAGGGCTGCAGCGTGTGTCGTGGGGCGGGGGGTGGGAAAGGCGGGAGGTAGGTGGGGTGCCAGGCTTGGAGGTGGTGGGACAGGGGAGGGGAGGGGGAAGGGGGAAGGGGGAAGGAGGAAGGGGGGAAGAGGGAAGGGCTGACCGTGGGACCTGCAGTAAACAATGGGCATCTTTGCGGTTAGGCTGGGCATCGGACCACCCATGTGCAAGGGCTGGCCACTCACTCTTTGCTAGCGCCACTTCTATACCTACCTGGCAGCGCCTCCATGGCTGCAGCTCCTGGCTGCTCTTGCGCTCCATGCACCTTCTTCTTGTGGTAGGGTGATGAAGGAGGTGGTGGTGGGGGATGGAGGGGAGGGCTGGGCTGGGCTGGGCTGGGCTGGGCTGGGCTGGGCTGGGCTGGGCTGGGCTGGGCTGGGCTGGGCTGGGCTGGGCTGGGCTGGGCTGGGCTGGGCTGGGCTGGGCTGGGCTGGGCTGGGCTGGGCTGGGCTGGGCTGGGCTGGGCTGGGCTGGGCTGGGCTGGGCTGGGCTGGGCTGGGCTGGGCTGGGCTGGGCTGGGCTGGGCTGGGCTGGGCTGGGCTGGGCTGGGCTGGGCTGGGCTGGGCTGGGCTGGGCTGGGCTGGGCTGGGCTGGGCTGGGCTGGGCTGGGCTGGGCTGGGCTGGGCTGGGCTGGGCTGGGCTGGGCTGGGCTGGGCTGGGCTGGGCTGGGCTGGGCTGGGCTGGGCTGGGCTGGGCTGGGCTGGGCTGGGCTGGGCTGGGCTGGGCTGGGCTGGGCTGGGCTGGGCTGGGCTGGGCTGGGCTGGGCTGGGCTGGGCTGGGCTGGGCTGGGCTGGGCTGGGCTGGGCTGGGCTGGGCTGGGCTGAGCTGGGCTGGGTGTAGGGAAGGGGAGGTTGGGACCATTGAACCTGCAGCAATTCAGTGGTTGGCAAATCATCAGGCAAGGTACTTGGAGCAACATGACTGCAAGATAAACTACTCACCATTCGCTAGGGTGGGGTTTGTGTGGGTGCACCCAACTTTGTTTCAAGTGCACTCAGCTTCGTCTCTTGCATGGCTCCTGACCGCCTCTCCGGGCTCCTCCACTCCTCTTCCGCTCCGTCTCATATACTTCGGGCTACGTGTCCTAGTTGCACCTCATGCATTTCTTATGCCGCATCGCTGCATCGCTGTGTCGCTGCATCACTGCACCTCCTTCCGTTTTCTGTCGCTATCTCTTGATCCTATCGCTTAACCTGATGGCGTCTTTTTATGACTGGTCGCTAATGCTATGCGGCTGGCTGGCTGGCTCGTAGCCTTTTGGCGACGAGTTTTGTTGGCTGCTCCTGGCTGCTCATTGCTGCTATACGGGGCATTCTAAGCTCCTTCGCGGTTCCTTGGCTTCCTTCGCGCCACCTTCGCGAAAACTTCATGCAGATATCACACAGATTGTTGAATAATGGAAGAGTCTTGATTCCTTCGCGGTGACTTTGCTTCCTTCGCGGTGCCTTTGGGTAACCTTTATGCAAGCCTTTTCTTCATGTGCTCAGCTGCACTACGTCGACAGCTGTGCAGATGTCGAGGGATGCTTGGCTGTGCAGATGTCGACTATGTCGACAGCTGTGCAGATGTCGAGGGATGCTTGGCTGTGCAGATGTCGAGTGTGTCGACAGCTGTGCAGATGTCGAGGGATGCATCTGTGCAGATGTCGTTTGTGTCGACGGCTGTGCAGATGTCGAGGGATGCATCTGTGCAGATGTCGACTATGTCGACAGCTGTGCAGATGTCGAGGGATGCTTGGCTGTGCAGATGTCGACTGTGTCGACAGCTGTGCAGATGTCGAGGGATGCTTGGCTGTGCAGATGTCGACTGTGTCGACAGCTGTGCAGATGTCGAGGGATGCATCTGTGCAGATGTCATTTGTGTTGACGGCTGTGCAGATGTCGAGGGATGCTTGGCTGTGCAGATGTCGTTTGTGTCGACGGCTGTGCAGATGTCGAGGGATGCATCTGTGCAGATGTCGACTGTGTCGACAGCTGTGCAGATGTCGAGGGATGCTTGGCTGTGCAGATGTCGACTGTGTCGACAGCTGTGCAGATGTCGAGGGATGCATCTGTGCAGATGTCATTTGTGTTGACGGCTGTGCAGATGTCGAGGGATGCTTGGCTGTGCAGATGTCGAGTGTGTCGACAGCTGTGCAGATGTCGAGGGATGCATCTGTGCAGATGTCGTTTGTGTCGACGGCTGTGCAGATGTCGAGGGATGCATCTGTGCAGATGTCGTTTGTGTCGACGGCTGTGCAGATGTCGAGGGATGCATCTGTGCAGATGTCGACTATGTCGACAGCTGTGCAGATGTCGAGGGATGCATCTGTGCAGATGTCGCTTGTCCTTAGGGCATCTACATGCATCTGTACAGATTCCGGGCTCATTAAACCGACATCTGCACAGATTCCCAAAAAGGGGGGGGTACCTCGCGCGCGGATCGATGTATCTTCGCAACCGTTGCGAGTTAGGACTTCATTCAAGAGCGAGGTCCCCCTTAAACTCAACGATCTATCGTTCTATCGGAGCGGAATGTCCATCCGATGCAAAAAAGGCCCTCGCGTCGGCCTTATTTATCGTGAGTGCTAGCCTACTCCGACCGCCTGGACCCTGCCCCCTCGCACCCCCTTGCAGCCCCACCACCTCCCAGCCCCCGCAGAAGCCTGCCAGCCCCTCCCACCCCCTCCCAGCCCCCTCACTGCCCCGCCACCCCCCTCCACCCCCTTCCCACCCCTTCCCAGCCCCTCCCACCCCCCACCCACCCCCTCCCACCTCCTCCCAGCCTCCCCACCCCCCACCCACCCCCTCCCACCTCCTCCCAGCCCCTCCCACCCCCCCCTAAGCCCCTCACTGCCCCGCCAACCCTTCCCACCCCCTCCCAGCCCCCCCCAGCCCCTCCCAGCCCCTCCCACCCCCTCCACCCCCTCCCACCCCCTCCCACCCCTTGCTGATGCTGGTGCCGCCCCTGACCTGCTACCCCCTCCTGCTGCACCCCCCTGGCAGCAGCAGGCAGCTGGTGCTGGTGCCGCCCCTGACCTGGCCCCCCCTCCTGCTGCACCCCCCTGGCAGCAGCAGGCAGCTGGTGTTGGTGTTGCCCCTGGGCTGCCCACCCCTCCAGCTGAGCAGCAGGGGGTCAGGGCGGAGCTGGACACCAGCTCGACACGCAAGCGGAGGGCGGGTGGGAGGGACCGGACCCAACAAGTCGAGCAAGGTAACGTAGCAATGGCCTACACACCTTGAGTGGCCTTACAGAGTGGCCAGGTAGTAGGTACTACTCACGAAGCGGTCAAGCAATGCAGCAACGTTGTATACTTCCGAGCATGGGTGGAGGGGCGTCGTTACATCGGTTTTGCGTGCCATGTGCATTGTTTTGACTGCGGCGACTGTCCCTGACTGTTTGCAGAGGCTACTGGGCCACGTCGGTCGCGGCGGTCGGTCGCGGCGAGGCCCGCATGAGCAAAACTGGCATGCACTTGAATGTCAAGATTTGAGCCGCCTTAGCACTCAGCACACTGCACAATATTTAATGTTACAAGCTGCACCGCATAGCTGACAGAGTCCTCTATCCAGGGATGTGCGAATCATAAATAGAAACCACGTGGCTGAGACGCGGCGTCCTTTTGATTACCAGGGGTCGGTTTCCTATCATTTCCAGCCATTTTTTGTTAGTTGGGGTCGCCTGATTGTGGGCCTGGCAGGTGGTGGTTGGTTTCGCTTGGTGCTGCTGCTGCGAAGTGGGGCACGGAGTGGTGGGCAGCAGCCATAGCGCGATGTAACGTGGTGGTGAGGGCTGACCAGACCTGGGCGAACTGGGTTGGGCTTAGGCGCCGCGCACATGGCAGTATTTCGGCAGTCGGCAGTCGCAGCATATGCTCTATTATGGCGAGGACACCCGCAGTGGTGAGGGGGCTCGCCATTGTACAGGCTGCTGGCCGTGCTAATGCGCTGATGGTGCTAATGCGCGCTGGTGGCTAACGACCATCAACGACTCGACATTCGATTCAATAATCTTCAGCAATCTTGCCTTCGGTGCCCACGTGCGGGGGTCCTCGTAGATAATTAAAGTAACTTAAAAAAGTGTGTGCGCAAGCTACTGCGCCTCAGCACCTCCTTGGTGGCCCCGAATCTGAAGCGCACTTCGACGTAGCACGTAGTGCGGTTGGCAGTCGCTAAGCTGCTGCCCAACCTCTGCAAATTTCATAAGAAGGTTCAAATAATCTTTGAATTTGGCGTTTTTTGGGAAAAAGGTCCTTTAAGTGGACCTTTTTCTGAAAACACGTTAAATTCAAAGATAGTTTGAACCTTCTTATGAAATTTGCCGGGGTTGGGCAGCAGCTCAGCGACCACCAACCGCACTACGTGCTACGTCGTAGTGCGCTTCAGATTCGGGGCTCCCAAGGAGGCGTTGAGGCGCGGTAGATTGCTAACACACTTTTTTAAAGTTACTTGCCAATACGGACCTTTTTCCCAAAAAACGCCAAATTCAAAGATAATCTGAACCTTCTTATGAAATTTGCCGAGGTTGGGCAGCATCTTAGCGACCGCCAACCGCACTACGTGCTACGTCGAAGTGCGCTTCAGATTCGGGGCCACCAAGGAGGCGCTGAGGCGCAGTAGCTTGCAAACTCACTTTTTAAAGTTACTTGTAATTACTTTAATTATCTACGCGGACCCCCGCACGTGGGCACCGAAGGCAAGATTGCTGGAGATTATTGAATCGAATTGATGGTCGTTGATGGTCGTTAGCCACTAGCGGGGCCCGCAACATTAGCACCACCACCAGCACGGCCAGCAGCCTTCTCAATGGCGAGCCCCCTCAACATCGAGGACTCATCGCCTGCCATGCCTAGCGAGCCATGTACGCGGCGCTGAAGCCCAACGCATTTCGCCATCACCACCATGTTCATTGGCACGATGGCCACTGCACACCACGCCGTGCCCCACTTTGCGGTGTCAAGATTTCAGCCCCGTTGCGTTGAGCGGTACAGCCTTACAGAAGGGGTGGGGCCATCTGTCCAGGCTGGTTACAATATGTATGCTGCCATCACAAACAAGTGGGCAAGAAGTGACGGTAACAAGGCTGATGGGTGCTGCACTGGATGTGCAAGACCCACCCACAGACCATTGTATGAGAGTGGCAAGGCATGTTGGCATGACACAGGCCTAATGGCATGGCACAACATTGGTACTTGGCTATCGTGCTTGGTGTTGTGTTGACATTCGTTGAGTCGGTGTTGAGACAGGCTATGTTGCAGCATGTTGCTGAAGCTCATGCACTATTCTTACATCATGTTGAGGCATGACGTCGTTCTTACATGTTATACAGCAACCAAAGCATAACTGCTGGGCTGTGTTGAGGTTTACCAATCTTACATGTTGAAAACATGGCTCAATTACTGCAACACACTTGCTGCCTGCTACAGCCTGCAATGCATCACACCTGCAGGCTACTGCTGCTGCTGCTGCTGCTGCTGCTCATCCACTGCACTACACCTGCAGCCTGTTGCAGCCTGTACTGCAGCACACCTGCATCCTACTGTTGTTGCTCATCCACTGCACCACACATGCTGTCTGTTGCAGCCCGCATTGCAGCACACCTTCTGATTGTTGCTGCTGCTCATCCACTGCACCACACCTGCATCCTACTGTTGCTGCTAATCCACCGCAACACACATGCTGCGTGTTACAGCCCGCATTGCAGCACACCTGCAGCCTGCTGCATGTGCTGCATGTGCGTTTACTGCAAAGGCCAGTGCCAAGCACAATGCAATGCGCAATTCTATCTTCAAATTATCTTCATTTATCTTTAGTTTTGCCGCGTTCGGAAAAAGGTCCTACGTTCAGATTTTCAGATGAGAATTTTCATTGAACATCTGAATGAAAATCTGAAAATTTCACAACACTGCCTGTAGCCATCAGCATGTGTACCTTGTAAGGGGTCAATCTTTTCACATACAATCCCAATGATTGAGTTGCATAGTACCACGGACGCGTTAGTGAGTATGCTACAAAAAAATCTGTGTGAGGTCAGGCTGTTGTTCAATGGTCCAAAACATAAAGCGGATCATAGCTGGAGGGGATGACTAGTCCCTACTGCGCCGCCCACCATTACAGCGATACAGCGCTGCCACACACAGTTTCGAGTTTCTTCACATCCTCGCCAAGCGGCCTGCACCATCAGGAAGCTCGCGCTGCCATGTTTGCCGGACCTCGGTGGTGTGCGCCACCGACATGTCGTGCATCGCTAACGGATAGCCAAGGACGTAGCTTACCAATGTAGCTAACCACGGTCTGTAACTGCGACACATCCGGGGTCACATGTGGCTGCCCGCATCGAATGACTCCGATGGCGATTCCAGTCTTACATTAAACGCGCATTATCGCATTGCAGCAGACGCAGCAAACATTACATCAAATGATGGAGTCGATGGGCTGCACTTGCATGAAGATTACCAACCCCATGTTGGGAACGCCTGAATTTATCCCTTAGCCGACAAACACAACTGTCACACTTGGTTTCCGAAATTGTTTAATCGATGGCCTGTGCTCAGCATTACCCGAGACAGGAGTCGGAGCAACCGTTACAGCCGTACCGTTACAACTAAGTAAGGTCAAACTATGTACAGAAGGGTCTTAATCTGAGCTGTGTCACTTCAAGCAATAAAATCATCCAACTTACTGAACGTAACACAAACAATGGTAACTACATGTAAGCACAGCAGTCAACCCTTAAAAATGATTGACTAGGTGAGCATTACATGCTTGAAGATTACCAATCCCATGTTGGAAACACATGACGTCATCCCCGGCTACATGCCCGTCTAGGAAAAGCCTTGTACATCCCACTGTTGTAGTCAGCCCCCGCTACCAACATCCCTCACACTCCTTAAAGGTATGGGAGCACCTATTTCGATGGGGGGAGATAAGCCGTGATCACCACCACCACCACGCTTCCTTCCACGGCTGACAGCATCCTCGAAGTGGTTGTACCACATGGCTCCAACTCTAGATGCCCTGACATCCTTGCGACAGAAGTGCCCCAATAGCCCGCAGCTAAGCAACACCACAAGGAACTACACCAAAGCTAGCATAAGAGTGTCATCCCTTGCAGACCGTGCCGGTGGCAGCGCCTCAGCTTCCACCCCATCCTTTCAGATGCCATAGCATCCTGCCCCAATAACCACCACCGCCATGCTGCAATGGCATAGCTGTCCAAACGGGTACCATGAGGGTGAAGGGGAAGAAGCGTACACACTGGAGCTGCAGGCTAGCAACCCTACCTAGGGCAGAGGTGGTATCAGACATGTTGTGGACATGCCCTAGTTCTAGGAGATGCTCCTTTTTTCCTTTAGTTCCAGGTGCTGTTGCCATGGACCGCACCTTCTTCACCACCACGTTTTAAGTGGCTGCTGTGCCTTTGCAATAACCCCTACAACTACAGTTGTCAGCTCCCCAGCATATCCGGCAGGAACTGGGTATGCAGTTCAATCTCCCTGAGTGTGAGCTACGCTTGCCCATGCCACATTATTGAGTGTTGCCCCTGCTGACCTTGCGGCCACAACTGTAGCCCCAAGGCTCTCCAATGCCCCATCAGCTCACATTGCTGAGAACCCACCACAACCATGCCTGCTGCACCATGGCTAGGGCTGTGCTGGCTGCGCCCTGGTGGCAGCTTCCACGTCCTCGCTGTTTGCAGTGCTATTCATCATGCGTCTCTCGTTTCGTACCTCTCTCTGCAGCTGGCGCTCCATCCGGCGGAGCTCCCGGGTTAGCTCGCTGGCGGTAGGCCGGTCTTGAGGCAACTGTGCCACACACCTGGAGGCAGGCAGCCAGAAGCAGCAGCAGTGACAGGGTGAGGCTTAGCACTACAGAGAGATGGAACAGTTCCAAAGCTGGCTGGCGGTGCCAGTTGTTGAGCCTGTTGACTGTGGTAGGGTCAAAGGCTGGCATCCACCCCTGACCAGCACAGCCTGACACCACCCCTTGACCAGCAGCACTATGACCACTGGATCAGTAGGCAAACCGCAGAGCATGCTTCAGGGCTCTGGTGTTTAGGGTGGTGCCCCCCCCGGCTACACCAGCAGTCTGGACGTGCACAACAGAGGGTAAGATTGTCGGACCTAATCACTGCAAGCAAGCGTGAGCCTGTAGACAAAGTCTAGAGAGAGGGCCCGGCTCGCAAGGGACGAGTGCAAAAGCTGAATGCAAGTCAGTTGGCATAAGCGCAGACACACAGCAAACAAGCGAGGGGACATGACAGCATAGAAGATGTGAGATGACAGAGAGGGGATTACACATAAATCGCTGGGCATGCAGTGTGCTTCCACCACAATTTCTGCCTTAGATATTGGGTGCTAGGCTGAGGCATGCCCATCCTAGTGACAGCCACAGCCAACACCACTAAGCCTCCACAGTGCCTCACGCTCTCAACGGCAAGCAGGTGCTGCCAACGGTGGTCTGTGGCTGCCACACACCTGAGGTACAGCTTGCCCAGGTCAGGCATGGCGTGGGCGGGCCAGGGTGGTCGGATTTGCTGCACTAGCACCATGTTGATAACTTGAGCTGCGGAGAATAAGAGCAGGAGGGCAGGCGTCAGCAGGGGCGGGCGAGGCGGCTTGGTGGGCAAGGCGGGAGGGGTAAGAAACATGGGGAAGGCGCGGGCAGCTGTGGTGGCTGGGATGCCCGCTGTCCAACCCTGATGAGCTCGACTAGCGTCTAGGTAGGGCTGCAAGGCTGGCACACAGGCAGGGCTGACCAACAGCATGCGCTGCCAGCCTGGCTGAGAGCCATGGAGGGTCAACCCAGGTGAGGTGGAGCCCTCCGTTCTTACCCTGGCCATTGCCCCTGTGGTTCATTTGGGCCCTGCCCCAGCTTCGCCCTTGGCACCTGCCTTTGTGTCCCTCCCGGCCCCCCTCCACCCCTACCCACCATAGCGCAAGCCCTTGTATGCTTGGCTGCTGGTCACCATCTCATACAGCATGATGCCCTGCACCCCACACAGCCAGCACGACCAGCAGCGGGCATGTTCTCCTGCCAAGCAATTGCAAGGGGAGCACCCAATGTGTGCAGGTGCAGGCTGATGATAGGGAGAGGCAGGGCCTAAGGCCACGGAGCTTGCTAGGACATCTCCCACAGCTGTGCATTGGCAGTTGACACAAACATGGATATAAATGATGAGCCAGGGCATACATTTGAATAGTGACACTGCTGCCCTGAGTTGCCCTGGCCTGACCAGCCTTGCTTTGCCCTGCGCCGTCCTGCCCTGCCCTACCAGCTGCTGCCACTGGGGGACACTGCACTCACAAAGGCGTAAATGTCAGAGGCCGGGCTGGCGGCGCAATTGGTCAGGATTTCAGGACTCATGTCTACAGGCAGGCAGGCAGAGCAAGGTTGAAGCATATGGGCAGGCGCTAGGCATGCAGGCACTAGGCAGGCAAGCACTAGGCATGTGTGCAGCCATGGTTTGTGTGTAGCAGGCTGGAGTTACATTAGTAAGGCAGGCAGGTGACAAGGGAGGGTGGTGCATGACATGGGCATGGAGGTACGCGTTCATGGCCAGCACGCAAACACACTGAGTTGTGGCTCGGCAGGCTTCAGCAAACTAGGCTGATGGGTGACATGGCATGTCAGGCCAGGACCAGTGGACGGCAGCTAGACAGCTCAGGGGGCAGACAGCCACACTCGTGAGGGATGACATGGTGCTTGCACTGCTGGTCAGAGCGCTATGCTTCAGTTGTGGCCATGTTAGCAAATGCCATGCAGTGATGACAGTAATGTTGGCTACTCGTGCTTGGTCCGCTGCACATGGCACTGAAAGCAAAGGCCATGTTTGGTCATGTTAATGTTCATGATTAATTTAGGTCAAGGGTTGCTCTTGTGAGGGACAGAGGCAGGCAGGCAGGCAGGCAGGCAGGCAGGCAGGAGGCAGCGTCAGCAGCAGGCCACCACTGCTTGTGTTCCCTGCCCCCACCCCCTTACAGGGTGCTGTGCCGCCAGGCCCCTCAGACGCATCCGGGCCCAGTGAGGTGAGCGACGCCAGCCCAAAGTCACTCAACTGTAGCCAGGTCACACATCACGCCTGAGTCACACCCAGGCTGATCAGCAGATCAACACATGCAAAGGCAATCTGGCCAGCCTGTAGTGACGCCATGAAGGGGTGGAAGGGCTGAGGGCAGAACGGCAGGTGAGGGGGAGGGGACTGACCGCGGTGGAAAAGCCCCTAGCATCGCTGCGGGACTCGTTCAACAGGCAGTTGCCCGGCTTCTGCAGTGCAGGCAGAGTGGGGGCTGTGAGAGCAGTAGGAGGGCTGTGCGTGGCAGGGAGAGGCTGCAGGGTATGGGCAGCCAGGCCGATGAAGCAGTGGCCTGCACTGTAGGCCACTGCAGGAGCCACAGACGTTACCCTATTGCCAGAGTGTCACCAGGAAAACAGAGAAGCTGGCTCAATCAGGCAGGTGGGCAGCAGCTGCCCCTGGAACTCCCATTGCACTTCAGCCTGGATGCTTTGCTTGCCGCTTGCCAGCTGTGCTTGCCTGCCCGCTGTTCAGCTAACGCTGCCTGCGCTAACCCGCCTGAAGACACTGTCAGTGCTTCTGCAGAGTGCTGGTTGCCTGGGCCTGCAGGTTAGCCGAACTCACCAGGTCGCCATGGACCACATTGTGCATATGAAGATACTCCAACCCCTACAGCAAGAGAGGCAGGAAGCCAGACAATTGAGCTTGGTAAGCACACAGTCAGGCCTGTAGGTGAGTAGGCAGAGCAGGTTGGGGAGCCCTGCGCAGACGCACACGCTGCCTAACACAACTCCGTTGCCCAATTCACCGCGTCCCAACAAGGTCTTTTACCCCATTCTAGCATGCAGCCTCAGCAGGATCAGAACAGGTGCAGGGCCCAGCGTCCCACTGCTGCAATGCAGGCTGCTCCTCACGTGTGCACCGCGCTAACGTTGCCCAAAAAGTGGCCTCAACGTATGCCTCCCTCTACCCACCGAGGCAATCTCGCAGACTGTCCGTATGCAGGCCCGCTTGCGCTTGCGAGCTTCTGAAGGAGGCAGATCCGGCTTGGGCTCAAAGAGACCACGCTGTGGGCACACAGCACCAGGCCTGCCACATACACACACTTGAGCCCTGCGGCCCACCATGCAGCCCACATTGCGGCCAGCCCACCACTTCACTGCAGTGGCCGGTGCGTCCTTTACTGTCCAGGTTGCCCTGCACATCCCTCCAGGCCACCATGACCCAGCCTCAGCCCCACCATCTGCCTCTCCCTCAGCCCCTCATCAACCAGACGTTTCACCCAGCCTCAGCCCAAATTCTGCTTGCTCTGGCCCCAGGCCACTGCAAAACAAAGTGGCTGCCCCTCTGGGGACACTCCTCTTTGTGCGGCGGGGCCCTTGGCTGCCAGCCCTTGTTTCCCCCTGCCCGCAAGCAGCGACCTTAGCAGGGGCCGGTCGCCGTATGGGACCCATATTCTGAGCCACTCTCATGATGGGAGGGGTCACCAGCTAACCCGACTGGCCCGACTCAAGATAGGCAAGAAGTTGGTAGTGCCCACAAACCATTGGAAAGCGGCACTCCTGAGGGTCTTTGGTGGGTACTACCACATTATTGCTTCAGCTATTGCCTGACATGTCACATTGACACATAGATGTGCACGCAAAAGGCCTTTAAAGCTGGCCCTTACCCCATTCAGCCCCTGTCAACCGTTGCAAGGCTACAATGACACAGCTCCAGAAGAAATTGCAAGCAACACAACCTCGGGCTCACTGAGAAGTCCTAGCGTAGCAGAACATGTGGGAGCAAGGCAGCTGTCAAAGCTGCAAAAGCATCTCTGCTCCACATCACCTGCCGCCTCATGGTGCTGATCAGCCTTCTTTAAGGAGTTGTGGGGCCGCTCAGCCATTTGCCATCTCATCCGTTACTACAATGCTGCCTACTGCTCTTCTGCCGGCCAAGGCCTTCCCACACCAGCTTGCTTACTGGCGCAGGTTTGCCACTAGACTTGGGTGAGCACGGTGAGGAGGCAGATGCAGAATGATATGATATGAGAGAGCACGCGTCAGGTAATGAGGCCTTGATTGGCGCGAAGGCAAGCACAGGCACAAAGGCTGATGCCTACTTTCATTCGCAAGCTGCAGGCCGGCAATCCTTTCACAAGGTGTGGTCGCGGCGTTAGGAGGTTCCGTAACTCATCCTAACATCAGTTAGGGGCTCCCATAGATCAGGGTTAGGGTTGGGGTTAGCTATCCCATGTTTACACCTGTCAAACCCTGGAGCTCAGTGCCTTCATGTGCAGCATATTTGGGGAGGCAGTGTGGTCAATGTCCTCAACAGTTCCGCGCGTGAACCTGCTGCCTCGCTAACCCTTACCCACCCACACCTGACACCTGCCTGCACACTTGATGCTCGTTGGCCCAGAATCGCAGGGCCACAGCCGTGGGTCTACTCAAGTGCTGCGCCCAGCAGAGGCTACGCAGCTGTCAGCTTTGACTCCCCATCCTGCTGCCTACCCCCAACCTCTGCACACAGAATGCCCTGGCTCTACAGCAGACCCGGACCTCTACCGGCGTCCCCAGGACCTGCCAGGCTGCTGCCCACCTGTATTGCTTCCCACAGCGTGCCCAACTTGGCGCGCTGCATCACCAGCACTGTCAGCACCTGGTCGGCTTGGACCTGCAGGGGCAATGCGGGGTCAAACCGGTGACAGGCAGCAACTGGGCCGGTGGCAGGGGAGGGGGACAGGGCGCCCCAGGCTGGACACAAGAGCAGGCTGTAGCATGTGGGAAGGCAGGAGCGCAGGCTACGCAGCAGACAGGGCCCTCCAGACGCTAGCTTGCCCTCACCCAGGAGGGAATCTTTACTATGTGGGCTCTCCACCTGGTCTAATGGTTGCACTGCTATGTATGCAGCAATGGTGCTGGCCGACCCGAACTGCAGCCAACTTCACTGCCAGTCGTGCACTGCAACTGGGTGTTCAAATCGACCTGCCTGGACAACATGTGGGGCTGCCTGACTTCATGCAGCCAGCCAGCCCTGGCCCTGACCTGACATGCTGGAGCAGGCCAGGCGCTGCCCTAAGCCCTGCCACCAGTGCCCCAGCCTTACGTGTAGCAGCTCCAAGATTTCTGCCCAGGTCAGTGCAGGCCCGTTGTGGCCGTCCAGCAGGCTGCCAAACTCGTCAATGGAGCCAAAGCTTGCTGAGTCCTGGCTCTGCTGCGCCTGCTGGGCCTGTGCCTGTGCAACTGTCAGAGGTGTAAGGCTGCGGTGCACCTCCCGTGGGTCCTCGGGAATGGCGAAAGGGAGGGTGGGGGCATTGGGGGCTTGCCTGGTGTGGGCAGCCATGGGTGCCAACATGGGGGGAGGGGGAGGGGCAGCGTTGCGGCTGGCGATGCCGGCAGGGCTGGCTGAGGCATGACCAGTTTGGGCCCTGGCCTCAACAGGAGGATTGACAGGCTGACTGCTGCCCTGTGCTATGTTGGCCTTCGCAGGAAACACCTTGTCAAGGAACTGGCGGGTTATGATGCAACAGCGCACATCAAACCTACAGGCGGGCACGTAGGGTTAAGGGGTGTGATTGCACTGTTGCACTGTGACCTGAACAGACAGAGGCAGGGAGAGCAGGAACAGCTGCTGATGATTTGATTCACTGCGCAGGGTGGCAGGGAAGCAGTAGCTGCTCGATGGTGACCATACACTCACGTGTGGATGAGGGAGGGGTGTGATAGGCCTTTGCTCAGAATTGCCTCTGTAATGGCGCTGCCAGGCAAACGTCCATTCTGTGTCTGGTTTGTAGCGCAGATTTTGACGGCTACATCCCCACTGCCGTGCCACAAACCTGCAATGGTCAATGGAGATGAAGCTATCTTCTATTTGGGCTGATGTCTGATGCTGCAGCCACTGTGTTCTGCCTACCAGCAAACACAGCTGCAAATCCACCGCTGCCAATAAGTGATGCAAGGTGGAGGTCTGAGAGGGCGTCCTCTGGGTTGCAAGTCATGCGGAGCATGGAGGACAGTTGGAACTCGGCCAGCGCGTCGCGCTTGGATGCTCGGAGGTCCGTTGCTTGCAATATGCTGCTGCCGGTGACAACGCCGTGGGCCGAGTTGGGCAAGTCATTTGTCGTGGCTGAGTTGTACACTGGGCCGTTGTCTAAAACTGCGTCGTGGACCTCTACTGCGACCGCTTGTGCCTCTGCTGGCATGGCATCGGACCCTTCCCGCGGTGTTTGGACCACTGATTGGTTCTGCAGCTTGGGGTCTTCTACTGGTTCCGGAGGCGCAGCGGCTTTTGAACTTATGGTAGGTGCTGGCTTGGGCTGGCAGACAGGGCTGCCCATCGCTGCTGGCTCGGAACTTCTTCCCAGGCAATTTCCCATGATGCCTCTACACGCTCAGTTCAGCGTCTACACGCGTATGCCAGCTTATGAAATGCTTTTATTGCAGCTCAGCTCGTCCCCCGCTACCATGCCGCCATGCTCAGGCCTACAAGTCGTGCTAGGCCAGAAACTGACAATAAGAAGTTTTCATCCCTACAGCCCTCATGCAACACCAAAATGTGTTGTGATCAGACACAGGCTGCGAGATCGCTGTTGTAAAGGCTACTGCTAGTGTGCCTACTGCCCACTTCAGTTCAGCCTTCTGGTGTGTGTGCCTCCAGGTCTACTACTAGCAGGAGCTCTACCCTACTCTATAGCTTTAACTCACACACATCCCCTTTGTGAGGGGTTTGGTATCTTGGTTTCTTGAATTGTCTTGCTGTAGCTGGCGGTTGCCGCCACTTGCGCAACAGGGCTTATCGGGCAGGTACATCCACTCCTGGCCTGGCTGGCCTGGCTTTGGCAAGGTTGGGCGGCCTTCCCAGTAGCACAGCTCAGTGGGGCGTGGGCCGGGGCCGACTGCACAGCGGCGGATGTTTAGCGAGGCTGAGACGTAGGGTTAGGGATAAGGAGCGACCGGCCAACCTAGAATTCTATTTCTAGGTTTCTAGGCTCAGGAAAAATTTCTAGGTTTCCGGCCGGCCAACCTGCAATTCTATTTCTAGGTTTCTAGGCTCAGGAAAAATATATAGGTTTCCGAGCCACCTAGAATTCTATGGGCGTACCCTAGTTAGGGAGCGACCGGCCCGACTATAATTATATTTATAGTTTTATATACCTTGAGCACTTTTATAGCTTTTATAACTCCTCGAACCTTGCTTCCGCTTCCACCGCCGACCAGCGCGATAGCTGCGCCTAGCCCCGATGACCCCAATGCGCTGGGGTCGGATGGTCTGCCCAAGTTTGCCCGTACCACCACGCAAAGGAAGGAAATCACTGTCGCTCAGGTGAACAACCAGGTCAAAGGCTTCACTACGCGACGTTATCCGAATGAGCCTGATAAAGAAGCTGGTCGTCATCGCATGAGCAATAGCCAAGAGCAGCAGCGTGGACTTCCGGTGTGAGTGGCCCCCAATGCCCAGCCTAATCACAAGGATGCCTCTTGCTGGCTGCAGGCTTGATGTTCACATTCCTGTCCCTTGCCCCCTTCTCCCTTCCCTACACCGTCCCACCACCACCACTTCCGAGTCTTCTACCCACCTACTTCCCCGCCTCCCCTCCCCCCCATCCCACGACACACGCTGGATCCACAATGTATATGCTCTACAATGCACATCTACGTGCTGTACAATGCGACATCTCGTACTGCCAAGTCGATGAACAACGAGCTCGTCTCTAGGTAGTGGCGACTTCCAATTGTCAGCTCCAGGCATTCAGAGCCTCGTAACTAGGCTCGCAGCCAGGCCCGAAAGTATGCTCGCTTCCAGTCACATCGCAGCTAGCTAGCTAGCTCAGACACGCAAGTTCGCCGAATATCTAGCCAGCAGTGCAGCCCCAGCCACTTTCCCTACCATGGGGCAGCCAACCCGGATGCTAGGCGTACAACCATCCACGTCGCTAGCTCAGCCACGCAGTCCAGCTACTTCACCAGCATCGGTTGCTTATGGTGACGAGTTGTTGTCCCGCTGCATTCCAGATGACGTAGATGTGGAGGTTGGCATGCTTGCCTGGCTTGGTGCAGCTGGTCTTGGTGGGGGGTATGCTAGCCAGGTGCTGGCAGTACTCGGGGTAGCGCCGCAGGGTGTCAATGTGTTTAGGGTAGGAGTTTCCCTTTTTCCCAGGGATCAGCATGATGGTGGCCATGGCCTCCTCCTGGGTAGCTGAGTGTATGGCATGGTTGACGCATTTCAGTGCCACAGCATCGTCTGCCGGTACATTCCATGTGGATAAGCCCGTGTGGCGTACCAGTAGGCAGTTGTGGTGTGCCCCAAAGGCCGTGTCATTGATGTCAGGGCTCCAATAGGTAGTGGTTTCAGGTCTAATTGTGAGTGGTTCAGCCCATCTTTGGACGGTACTTGGAAAGCTTCGTGTGGCGTGTAGGGTGTTAAGGGCTTTGTCTTGTGCCCCTCTCATGGGGTGGTGGCTGCTCTGTGTGTCCTGTCTCCTTAGGAGGGCCACTACTTTAGTGGCCAAGTTGCGTGTGTGTGGTGTGTGTTGTAGCCACGCGTTTAGGTGTTGGTGTTGGTCTTTTGTCAGGAGGCCAATTGTGCGTCCCGACTCGTCGTGGACCGTGACGTGTTGCACTAGGTCGTGCTGAGGCATAATGGGCTCTCCCGTGCTGAGGCTCATCGCGGGGGTGGTCATGTGGGGGTGAAGTTGGAGGAAGGTTTCGCAGTTGCCCGTCCCGACGATGTCCGTCTGCGGGTTGATGGGGTAGGTGTGGAAGGTGGCCTTCGAGTGCAGGTTGGTGCACCGGGGTAGCCAGGTGTGCGGGTCCGGTAGTCCCTGTCGGGTGTGGTCCGACAAACCGAGCACAGAAGTTCACAGTTTACGTACACCTTTTCCCTTTACACGTGGATGACTAAGAATGTGAATGGTTTTTGCAACAGTCCAGACACTCAGCTAGGATGAATGGTATGTTTGTGTTTCTTTTCTCCATGCAGGATCCCATGAGGTGTGATTTGCTTTATACTTATGATGAGATCCTGCAGTGTTCGGGATTCCTGAGAGGCTTAGTCTTGATGAAGAGACCTCTGTGGACTGCTGATCGTATGACTGGCTCAGTGACTTAAGACTGGGAAGCGAGTTGTTTTGAGGATGAGCTGATTCTCGACGATGTAAGTACATTGCACTACCACAGCGCGAGTCGGAGGCTGTCGAACAGTATGTAGACAGTCGCAGCGGCAACAATAGCCGCATAACTCAGCATGCCTGGCGGCTGCAGCCGACATTTATCTCTCAGCCGACCATGCATCCTGACGGCACAAACACTACTGTTACAGTTTTGATTACTTAAGGCTCTGTGAGGGCAGAGACAGGTACCTTGGCTCAGAACTCTATCTGACCCCGGGTCCTGTCTCGTTCTCCCGCCCTCACAGGCTCCCCGGTCTCAGCTCCGTTACATTGGTGCCTTCTCTCTTGGGAACCGCTGTGCTCTTCCCTCGTCTCTCCCACTCCACCGCTCCTCTCTCCCACTCCGCATTCTCTCCGCTAATCCCGCGCCGCCATGAACGCGGAAGAGATCGCTCAAATGCAACGCGTATTTTCGGAGCAGCATGCCACAATCCAGCGGCTGGAACAGCAGCTCGCGCAACTGTCCCTGCAGCAAACCACTCCGGCGGCGCCCGCGCCGGCTCCTGCTCCTGCTCCTCCTCCTACTCCCGCTCCTGCCCCTCAGCAGCGTATGCCCCGTGCCAATCCACCCGGCACTTTCTCTGGAAGCCGCACCACGGACGTGGCTGCTTGGCTATTCGCAGTGAATCTCTTTTTCACAATCTCCAAGCTGACGGACGCCCAACGGATCGTCTACGTCGCCACCCTCCTCTCCGGCCATGCTCTCCTGTGGTACCGCAGCAGCGTCAGCTCTTTCACCTCCTGGACGTGCTTTGTCGCTGCGTTCGAGCGGCAGTTCGCGCCTGTCAACCGGCTGCGCCATGCAAGGGACCGCTTGGCAGCTCTCACCCAAACGAGCTCCGTGCGGCGGTACCTTGGCGAGTTCACATCGCTCTGCCTGGAGGTCACGGACCTCTCGCCCGCCGAACAGCTCGACCGGTTCATCCGGGGCCTCAAGCCCTCAGTGCAGCGTGAGCTGGAGCAGCGCGAGCCAACCTCCTTCTCCGAAGCCTCCACCATCGCGGAACGGGTGGACGCCATCTCCTATTCCACCTCAGCCTCCCGCTCCTCCTATCGCCCTCCCTCCACTCCCCGCCCTCCCCGCCCTGAGACTGCCGCGGTGCCCATGGAGTTGGACGCCATGCTGCACACCAGCCCAAGCCGCAGCCGTGGTACTCGTCTCTACGACGCTCAGCGTGCGGCTCTGCGGGACAGCAACGCGTGCTTCTACTGCCGCAAGGCGGGGCACACCATGAAGGACTGCCCCATCCGCCCTCCCCGCCCAAACGTCAGCAGCGGCCCACGGAAGGGGGACCGCCGCTAGACGTCGCCGGTAGTCCCTTTCGGATGTGGTCCGACTTTTTCGGTTTGTGAAAACTGACGAAGTTTTACGCGCGCGCTATTGCTCTACTGTCAATACAAGCTGTACTACCGTAATCCTCTCCTCAAATCAGACCGAGTCATGTGTGGGAAGCCGACAACTCTAAAACAACGGGGGTTGGACACCGCGTCAGCCTGCTACCCGGTAAGCTAAGTCGCACAAAGCTCAGAGCCATCCTCTATGTTATGTTGCAGCTGGCAACAACAACGACAGTTATATGGCAAGCCATGATGCGGGCAATAGCTGCAACCAAAGGCTGCCCACTGATTCGAAGAGAGGTTACTACGACAGATTGGCGGAGGACGCAGGAAAGCATAGCAGCCACATTGCTTGCCCTGTTCACTTGTGCCATAGCGCGCACAACACAACGCCGAGGCACAAAAACCTTTGGCACAACACAACGCCGAGGCACATAATCCTCTGGCACAACACAACGCCGAGGCACATATCCTCTGGCTTAGCACAACGCTGAGGCACATAATCCTTTGGCTTAGCACAACACCGAGGCACATAATCCTCTGGCTTAGCACAAAAACCTCTGGCACGGTATAGAGCTTAGGTACAATAAGTCAAAGGAGGTCCAGCCCAACATGCAGCAAGGGACAGCTGAAATCCTACCTGCACAGCTGAGCCGCAGCTGAAGCTGGGAGAACCCGGGTAGGTGTGTTGTGGTGTACTCGGACACTCCTGCATCATCAGATGTTGCTCGGGTAACCTGTGTTGGCGGCCATCGGCGCAGGAATGGTGGCAACTGCTGCGTGCACCTCACCTCGCGGGCCGGCAGCAACACTTATGCGCAGAGTACCAGGAGCACGCCTGCACTCCGCGATGTCTTGAGGGCGGCTGGCGGATCCCAACCACCCTGTCGACCACAATCGAAGCAGCTGCTGGTTGCTGCCAGAACTAGAGTCCGCGTTTAAGCCATGCCGCGCGGGGCTAAAGCCATCGGCCTGCTTTCGGAGCAATCGGTCGCATGTGATGGTTTTACATGCCAAAACATCAGAGTGGGGAGGCCCTGATCCTCAGTGCCCACCAAAACCTTGGCCCCGGCCAGGGACACTGACTTCTTGAGCCTGCCAGCGAAGAGCAGCGTGAGCATGTTGCTGAAAGCTGTCTCCAGCTGCTTCCCAACGTGGTCCACCATGTTGGTGTCAGAGTGGTAGCGTGGGATTGTTGCGAGGCGGGCGCGGAGGTGAGGGTGCGCGGTCAGCACGGCAGCCACTGCTGCGCTTGGCAGAGTGTTCGCGCCGTTTCCGGGCAGGCCGCGGCACAACTGCAGGAACAGGTTCCTGCAGCTCAAGTCAGGGATGGCTGCCTGGGTGACAGGGATTTTTGTGTACACGGGCTGGCCGTGCAGGCCGAGCGGGTCGGCTACGTGAATGGTAAACAAGCCGCGCACGAATAAGCCGAACAACAGGCTGGCGAGCACCGCCCGCTCGCTACAGGCCTCCACTCGTGGCTGCACCGCGTCGGCCAAGAAGGCATCCCAAAGTTCTTGCGACAAGTGGACGATGAGGTGGGCTAGCTTACACTTCTTGCCGTGGTATGTGTTGTCCCTATCGTGGGCAGCGCGGGCCTCGGTGAGGTCCGGTTGTAGTGCCTCGTCGCGGTCTTCAGAAGAAGAAGGAGAAGACGACTACTCCGGTATTCACCGGCGTGCATTAAGGGACGAGCTACCGCCTGGGGCGCGGCCTGCTCCCACCAATCAAGCCAAAGAAGAGGCGACCCCCCTGCCCTCCCTCCCTCTTAGTAGCCCTGAGTCTGTAGCTTGTCTTTGCAATGGAGTGGGCTGTCTCCACCGCGTGTCTTGTTAACATGTTTAATAGTTTAGTAGTGTTGTCTTGTGAGACCCCCAGGGCCAGGAGGTGTTGCCGTGTGTGTGCTTCATACGTGATGCCACCTATGCCAAGGAGGATTGGTCTAATCTCCACCATGTGGCCTTCCTTGCGTATGGTTTGAGCTTGATTGGTGTGTTGGTTGAGGTCGCTGTCCTCAATGTCACTGTCGCGGTCCTCCCACACTGCCCTAGGCACGGTTAATCTTTTGTATTAGCCATAGAAAACAGCAGCGTGAAGCCATCGAAAAATACTAGGACTTGTTGGTTTTGTTTGTTTGCATAAACAAAATTAGTATGTTGCTAGTGGGGTGTTCCAATTGTGAGGGTGCAGGGAGCGGAGCAAGGGCTCATGAGAGAAGGGAAGCAGGGCAACCATGCGATGTGGACATGAGGCTTTGTTTTTTAAACACCCAACAATTGGAGAGCTCGCTTCATGTGAGGGTTGTCCACGCGCTGACAAAACTGACAATATAACTGAACTCCTTTTATTCTCCCAACGCACTTTATCGCCATCCGCACCACTGGCTATGGCCTTCAAAAGTATGGGCTCGCTGCCTATGTTCAATTAAAACCCTTGTTGTATAATAGAGAAGCTACAGGGTCCAAAAGTTGTCACACTCCATCAATGACATTGGCAACCCAACTGCTAAGGCACGCTTCATAGTCTTGACCATCACATCCAAAGGCCGTGCACACGACCTTAGAAAGCCCTGGATTAACCATGCCCTCTCCCTAAACAAACCCTACATTAAGCGTGCACTGCCCCTGAAGAAACCCTACCGCATTGCAGGAGCAAGACATATGTCCGGAGCAGATGTCGTAGGACTAGGGCGGGCAAAGTTATTAATAACTCGCTCCATGACAGCAAGCACACAAGCAGATACAAGAGCAGGTGCATGCATGTCTCTTCATGGCCACTGTTGCATGCAAGTCTTGAAACACTTGGCAAGCTTTATGGACACATGCAACAGCCCCGAGCAAGTACTGGAGACCAGTGCATCACCACCATAACACGCAAGCTTGGTAGCCCCTACGATTTGAGCGGGGAGGCTTAGCAGGAGGGCTTAGGGCCAACACACTACGCTGCAACCTTATTCTTGCTGTTTTGGAGAAGCTGCTTAGGAGGTGGTTTGGCCTGAGCTCGGGGTAAGGCCCACACTGGCACCTGCCAGTAAGAATGCAGGCATGCGGGGGGCCGGTCGCTCCCTCCTTCCCTGCCTCCCTGGTCCTGGGGGCTGAGCTGCTGGTGTGGTGGCAGGGGAGGGCTGACATGTGGCAGGCCATCCCGAGCCGGGTGTCACTGGCGCCAGCAGCGTCCTGACCGGTGCCATCACCTGCTCTGATGCAGGCTCAGGCTGACTACTTCCTGCACTGTGCAGGGCCTGGGGTGCTGCAGGCAGGCTGGCACCACCTTGCTGCTGTTGACCGCTCCATGCTCTATGCTGTTGTGTCTGCACAAGCGTCCCAGCAGATGTGCCATGTGGCAGCCCTAAGCCTCTCTGCCAGGTCTGCTGCTGCTGCTGCTCCTCCCACTGACCTTGCTGTTGCTGTAGCTGCGGCTGGCCCCCGGCAGCCGGTGTCATCGCATCCACTCGCGTTTCTAGCCATGAGGATGCAAGACGGGCTGGAGGATGAGGGAAAATGCCGGGCGGCTGCTGGGGCATGCTGGGCTGCCATGGGGCTGAGGCCGGTTTAGGCAATAACGGCACATTCCTAGGCTGGGCAGCCATGCCGGGTCCAGGTGGCATAGGCAGCCCAGCGGCCAGGCCAGCTACAGGCCCCCTCAGCCATGCAGGCAGGGGAGCTGCCGGTGGTCCCACTAGCCCCGCATGGTCTGGGGCCTGCCAGGGGTGGGTCCCTCCACTGTGCTGCCACTGCGCTTGGTGCGAGCGGCTGGGTGACCAGGGCTGTGGCCAGGGCTGAGTCACAGGTAAGGTGGAGGTGTGCGGGTGTGAAGGGGCGGCCCAGAAGGGGCTTAGGCTGGCGCAGCGGCTGCGGTGAGCGGAGCTGGCCTGGGCTAGGCGGCGCCAGCGCCGGGCATACGGCTCCACTAGGGCAAGCTCTGCCGCCATCAGCTGGGCCTGCACCAGGGGCAGGGCCGGGGAGGGGAGGGGGAGGTGTCGGGTGGTTAGGCTCGGGCAGGGAGGGGCCAGGCTTGTGGTGTAGAGGGGGCAGCTAGCATTTCAACGCATGCCAGGAAGCACTCATGACACAACCTGGCACATGGCCACTGCTGGCGTCATTGATGGTGAAGCCACGTCTTGCTAGAGTACTGAGGTGCTGGTATTGAGCACACTGGCAGAAGCAGCAGGCATCTAGCACTGCCCTCTCTGTCCACATAGCTCGGCCTCACCTTGTTGGAGGCCAGCACTGCCAGCCGCTGCTGCCGGCGCGCCAGGCCAACGTGCAGCAGTGCCTGCACCCCCTCCCTTTGCAGGCTCTTCAAGTGGAGGGCGGCTGCTGCTCTCATGTTGTCAGCCTTGAGGCGCCGCTGACCACAGTACCAGCTGCACAGCAGTGCGCGTGACGGCTGGTTTACAGTGTGCTTCTGGTGGAGCCCATTCAGTAGAGGGTGCAGGAGTAGGTGAGGAGGGAACAAGTGCCACAGCCGCTTGCGAGCCGTGGCATGGTGGTTGCAGGTGGTTGCATGTCGGGCCAGTTCGGTCTCTCTCGCACCTCAGCGCCGCCAATCCTTGACTCAGCAGCACGCGACTCTTATGCTGGATCGCGAGATGCACGGCGTCATGCTTGCATCGGCGGTGCGCGACGTATCGCATCCAGGCAGGCAGTGCGACCCGTAAGCAGCGTGTCGCCCAGTGATGGGCTGACCGTGCCGACAGCAGACTTCGAGCATGTGTCTCCTGCACCCGCACCCTCCACGCACTCCACACACGGCGCTCAACGCGCTCCCGCCACATCCCCGCCGCTCGTGCCGCCTAGGCATGCACACACCAGCAGAGGATAACGGCAAGGATGGCAGAGATAGTCGGAGCTGCCCTGAATTCAGCACGGAGCAGCTCACCTGCAAGCTCTTGAGCAGCCAGTGCACCGTCACCTCCCTCCAGGCGGCCAGCAGCCGTGTGGTCTGCTTCTTAGCCAGCTGCTGCCGGGCTGCAGCCAGGGCTGCGGCCTTGCGGGCGCGATGGGAGCGCTGCAGGCGAAGCCCCAAGGCCCAGGCCTCAAAGCTGCGGTCCAGGCGGGATGCGGCGGCAAAGGCGTCGGCCTCCGCCTCCCAGCCTCTCTGCACAGCCAGCCTGCAGGGGTCAGAGCAGCACCCAGCCGTGCAGGGTGTGTGGCTGCAACAGACTGCCGGGCTACCTGCTGCACTCCACCCCACCCCACTGTGTGCCCCTCACGTTGCTCCCCCTGTGACATGCATCTGCCCCGCCCTGTGGCCAGGCCCTGCTGCCGTGTCCCGCACCGTGCTGCCTCAGTCATCCAACCCTCCAGCGCAACTCGCAGCAGCCGGTGCCGCCAGTGGCTGGCCCCCCATGCGGCCCTTGCCCTGGCCTCTGCTGCCATGGGCAGGAAGGTGTGAGCCCAGGTGTGCAGTGCTGCGGCCTGCATGTGGCATCATGTAACTGCATGACACCGCATGGGAAGGCATGGGGGATTGGCATTGTATGGGCCCCATGTCAAGGTGGACACCACATGTCCACCTCCTACCTTGTGCCATGCAACCTGGCATCTGCCTTCTTACACCATGTGCCCTGTAATGGCTGCTGCTGCTGCTGCAGCCATTAGCCCCTCCCTCCCTCCCTCCCTCCCTTACCAGCACATGGCGCTGGTGATGGGCTGCACAGCGGCCCCATCGCTGCAGCTTGGCAGCCCGCGCCTGCACTGCCGCATGCATGGCTGCCATGCCGCAGCATAGCAAGTGCAAGTACCTGCAACCACAAGCGGGGAATCACACTCAATGTTTGCAACCATCTTACTCATGACAACGTCCTGCTGCCAGGACACAGATGATGCAGCAGTGGAAGGCAGGTAGACGCAGCCAGGATGCCAGATGTGGCACAAGCTGATGACCGGTGGAGGAAGTGAGCGAACTCGCCTGTGCCGCACGGCCCGGCGCCGCCTCTGCTCGGCTGCCGCCTTCCTCGCTGAGAGCAGCGCCCAGTGGCGCACGACTGACCGCAGCAGCGACTGGCGGGCAATCGCCGCGACATCACGCTTCACTTGTCGCCATCTGTAATAGCAAACCGCCGCCAGCAAGGCTGAAGTTCAGTGCGGAAAACTTCATAGTACGTAGTGTGGTGAGCGGGGGCGCGTGGCGCAAGGAGCACTGATGCACGGTGAGGTGAGGACCTTCTCTTGCCTCTGCTCTTGGCTGAGTACAAGCCCGTGTGACTGAGGATAACACGGCTTACCTAGTGTGGCTCTACTTAGGTGCTTGCCTGTACAGGTGCAGGAATGCCGCAGTCGCCATCCCACCAGCACCGTCTGAGAAGGACAGCAGGCCCCTGCCTGCCACAGAGGTCACACTCACCCACAGTGTGAGCGCCAGGTCAGCCATGCGCAGCGCAGCGTGCGAGTCCTGTGGTGCGTGGAAGCCCTGAGCTGCTGTGCGGTCTTTGCCCGGGTCCACAGCACCGCTCCCCACCAGCCTTCAGCAACAGCCAGGGGCGGCGATCAGGGGACAGCTGTGGTGCAAGAAGCTGAAGCTCCCGCCGCTGTGAGTCAGGCAGCCGGTAGGCAAAGCAGACGCACCAGCGAGCGAGGGGGTGGGGGAGTGCGAGGCAGACTAACCTCCTCCTACCTGGCTGCTCGCTCAGCATGGTTTGGGAGGGTGAGGCACAGCTTTCACATGGCAACCATCCCGCGCCGCCGTGCGGTTGGTGGCTCAGTTGCTAATGGGAGATACCGCAACGAGTGGAAGGTCACAGGTTCAACCCCGCCTGGCGGCATAAGAAAACTACTCTGGTGGGTTGGTTTGCAAGATCACCGCAGACCTCGCAGCGCCAACTTCCCTTAACTCATGCCCGTCGGCGAGCGCGTAGTCCTTCTTCCTTTCTTTTACACAGCAACCTGGCCACTTGCCAGGAGCAGCAGCTGGGCCACCACAGTGCCTGCTCCCAGCCCCTGCCTGGTCTGTGGGATCACCCTCAAACCTGGCATGCCGGCATGGCTTGCATGGTTTGGGGCAAGGGGCTGGGGCTGAACACGCGAGGCAAGGCAAGCGGAGGGAGTCACAGCAGCAGGCCCCACCTGCCACCCCTGCAGCCAGCAGGTGGCGCCTCCGCAGCTCCCCTGCGCTGTGTGACGCACGCGCCTTCCACACCAACCATTCAGCTTCAGCCCTCCAATGGCACAGCAGCACCCGACAACGCTGCGCCTGGATGGCAGCGCGGGCGCTGGCTGCCTGGCATGACCTGGCCTGGCAGCGCTGGCGATAGGCAGCCAACAGCCTACAGCAGGGCGCCCCACACCAGTGTGCACTGACACACTGCACGGTAGGGTGCGGGGCTGCTGTGGCCTGCATGGTCGTGCCTGGCTGCAGGTGGGCTTGTAGTGTGTTGGTGGCCCACCAGCAGCCTTCCCAGACACAGCCTTGGGCAGAGCCACGCTGCCAGCACACATGCTGAGGTGCAGATGACGACCCCTTCCCATCACAGTTCCCTACTAAACTGCCCACCCCTCCTGCCCTCACATCCATCCCGGCAGAGCCACCTACCGCATTGCCACCCACCCACCCCAACCAACCTGAAGGTGGCCTTGAGGAGCACCCGCTGCCGCAGCTCCTCGCCCCGCTGCCCCTGGCTGACCTGCACAGCCCAGCCCCATGCATCCCAGGCAAGCACCATCCGCCAGCGCCGCCCCACCGGCCCCAGCGCCCCTGCTGCCAGGCGCAGCTGTCGGCAGCGCAGGGCCGTGGCGCTCCAGCCCGTCAGGCAGGAGCGAGCCAGCAGGGTTGTTTGGTGGGCGGCGAGGGAGGCGTGGACAGCAGCCAGGTGACGGCGGTGGCGGGCGAGGGCCTGGAGGCAGCGTGGTGGGGGTCCTTGGGTAAGGGGTAGGGGCGGAAGGAGTAGGTGAGTAGGGCTGTAGGGTGGGTGAGGTGAGGCAAGTGTGGCAGTGTGAGGTTGCGCAGGCTGGAAGCGCATGTCTGCCTTACAAGGGGTGCCAAAGGGGGCAGATAGACGTCAGCAGGCAGCAGGGGGCCAGGGCTAGAGGTGCGCTGCACACCAGCAGGCCTGGCTGGGCCCTGCAGCCGACGGTGAATCGTCCACACCCTCCACAACACCATAGCCCCAGCACTCTCCCCTAGGCCAGCCCAGATCCTAGTCAGGCAATGCATGCAGACCAGGGTCACCCTAACCTGACCCTTACCCACACGCTAATTCTGACAAGACTTGCATGGCTCCAGGGCAGTCTTGAAGCCCACCCTCCTGCACCAGCTCGCAGCCTGCCCAGCCGTGCACCACTGCAAGTGTGCATGAGGTGAGGGTAGCCCCTGGTACCCATGCGCTCACCAGCCAGACCCTCAGCGCCTGGGCCAGGGCCAGCTGCAGCCAGCGTCTGTCCGCAGCCAGCAGTAGTAGTGCCGCCTGGCGCCGGGCCAGCAGAGCGGTGTTGCACTGCGCCCTCCAGGCCATCAGCACCCCCAGCAGCCGGGTGGATCTGCAGCACAGACAGCACTCGAGGAGCTGGCGGTCTCCCTGCACTAGGGCTACCCGCCCACCTGACCCCAACCATGACGTCCCTGCCCCTGCTCATCCCTTCGTGGCTGCCGACCATGGCTAGTCTCCCCCCCGCCACACACACACACACTGGTAACATGCCTGGCCAACAGCTACGAGACCTGTAAAACAAGGGTGTAGGCAAGTAGGGGCCCAGGCGCCTGCCTACCTTGTTAATGACTGGCCTGCTTCGTTACCGCCCCATGGCACTGACCTGTGCCACGCCTGGCCGCCCGCCTGCCTGCTCCTGTTGGCCCTGCGCTCCGCTGCCCAGAGCACCCAGCCCCTCAGCGCCCTGTGCTGGAGTCTGTCAGCCCAATGCTGCTGCGCTGCACGCTGCTGGCTGCGCTGCCAGCGGCCCCTAGCAGCTGCAGCCCTCAGGGCAGCCAAGCCCCTGGACAGGGTGATGAAGCTGAGGAAGAAGGCGGCCTGTGAGGGAGCGGGTCAGGTCAGGTCAGGTCAGGTCATTCTACTTAAGCAGCATGGTTTGCTGGTGGTGGTGATGATGGTGGTGGTCCCTGTGGGTGGTTGTAAGCGCACTTGCCACGCTGTCTTCGTCAGGCATGGGGGTGCTGGCTCACAGCCTGACCTGCAGCGCCTGCTTGCGCCCCCTGGCCTTAGCAGCGCACCAGGCCTGCCAACTGTGCAGCAGGCCAGCCTTCAGCCGCCGGGCGTGTGCGCCTGCCAAGTGCTGCTGTCGCTGTCGCAGGTCGGCCAGGCGGAGGGCAGCCAGATGCCACGCCTGGACACAAGTAGGGTTGGCAGTGGGGAGGGCAGGGCAGCGGAGGGAGTGCAGGGTGGGGGCGAGGGCAAGGCCAGCAGCACCCAGCCTTCCCTTGCTGGGCACATGAGCTAGCGGCCCCCTATAAACAAGCAGGCCAGCACCGTTGCCAATTGCTGCTGGCCAGGTGACAAAGCTAGCCAGACCAGCACCACACCTAATTACCAACCACCAATGACTGGGTATGTGAGCTGCAAATGCCGGGGTGCAACCTCCAAGAGCATAAGGGGTGTCAGCATCGCCCTGGCACAGCAGCGCTTGCCTGACCTGCAGCGCAGCGGCTAGCAGCAGGTAGGCCTGCTTGTTGGCGTGTACAGTGGCTGTCCGCCACCCCATGCGCCCAGCCACCAGCGCCGCCTGCCAGGCTACCAGGGCAGCGGCGGCCAGGCGGCGGTGGTGGTGGCGCCGGGCAGCCAGGGCCTGCGGTCAGGTGGCAGCGCTGGCAGCAGCATCGCCACCAGGGTGCAGCGGACCAGGGCTGCCAATGTGTGGTCCACATGCCTGCAGGGGGCAGGACATGGCTGCAGGGGCCAGCGCCAGCAGCAGTGACAGGCTTGCACCTTCTCCGGACTCGCCTAATCCTAACCCTAGGCAGACAGCCTTCACCCCCGACCCACACCTACTCATTGACCAGGATTCAGGCAAAGACTAAAACGATGTTTCAGCAACGGCTCTTAGGCTGACAATGAAGCTGATGGTGGGTGCAGGCTGCCTGAACACCGACTACCAGTCGCTCACGGGTAACCCTAACCCTAACTATAACCCTGATACAATCCCCTTACTTGCAGTCGCTCGCGAGCAAACCACAGCCACTGATCAGCTACTACCCGGGCAACCCGTTTGCGATGCCTGCGCCGCGCGTCCCTCCGCACCGCCTCATCCTCCTCAATTGCGCCAAGCTGCGCCACCCGACCGCCTGTCGCTGTCATTCCCGATGCCCCCTCTGACGCCCTGATCGCTCGCTCGGCTGCAGCTTCTTGAAGCGCCTGGCCGGACCCAGATGCAGCCCCTTCCAGTATGCGTGCCTGCAACAGCGCCTGTAGCCCTGACGCAGCCAGCCCACCGCCCACCCTGAACCCAGGCCCCGGCCTGCCAGCCTCAGGGCCAGGCCCCAGCTGACGCTCAAGCCCAGCGTCTCCAAAGGCCAGACGGAGGATATTCTGGACTGGGCTGCTGGGGGTTAGCATGGCTGCTGCACCTGTGCTGGTGCCTTGCCCTGGAGCTGCCTTACCAGGAGGCAGGCCCTGATGGGGTGCCTGCTGCACTGCCAGCTGGCTCACTGCACCCCACTGCCCAAGGTGGTGGGTGGGGGCCTGTGTGTGGTCAAGGGCAGGCTGAGTAGACTGAGGTCTGCTCAACTGCCACTGCTGTTGCAAACGAGCAGGCAGTGGCAGTAGCCAGCCATTGCTGGATACCTGCTGCTCTTGCTGTAGCTTGAGGGGTGGTGGGGGGAGGGAGGGGGGCAGGGCCAGCCAACTGGAGCTGGTGTTGGCTGCCTGCTGCTGCTGCGTGCGAGCAGGCGGAGGGGTGGTGGAGAAGCCACTGATCATGGTGGTGGCCCGGGCAGGTGTGATGGTCACACCCAGCCCAGGGACAGCAACAGGAGGAGCAGCGGCAGGGGCAGGAGTAGGAACAGCAGCAGGAGGTGTGACGACCATGTGCATTTGCGAGGGGCTGGAGGTTGTAAGGGAGGAGGGCTGCAGGTAAGCAGCTGGGTCTAGAGTGTAACCCGGGGGAAGGGGCTTGGCGGCCTGGGTGCTGACGCCTAGCTGTGGCTTCATGCTACCCGCAGCATGCAAGGGGGCTGGCTGCAGCTGGGACTTTGAGAGAGGGTGGCAGGGGGCTGGCTGTGCAGGTGGAGGGGCTGTTCCAGGTGGTGCTGTGAGGTGCAGCGGCAGCCTGCTGGCCTGCTGGTGGATGGGCGGGTGAGGGAGGGTGCTTTGCACACCCATGGCTACAGGAGTTGAGGGCCCTGACCCCTGCTGCTCTGCCTGTGTGTGTGGCAGAGTCAGGTGTTTCACCACTGGGCCTGGCTGTGACCGTGAGGCAGTGCGGCTGGGGTGTGCTGACAGGGAGGTGCGATGGTTGAGGGTGGTGGGCGGTGTATGGAGGTGCGCATGGGCCTGGCTCTGGGGCTGCTGGATGGCTTGCTTTTGGGTGAGAGGCCAACGCAGCTGGTAGGGTTCAGCTGCTGCAGTGCCACTACGGTGGTGTGTTCGCTGGGAAGACGTGGCCAGGGGCTTCCGCTGTTGCAGAGGCTGGGGCTGATGCTGCAGGCTTGTAGCTGGCGCCTCAGCTAACCTCAGTGTGTCTGCTGGCTGGAACATGGCTGGGTGGCTAGAGGCTGATGATGACGGCTTGCCTGACCATGTCAGCAGACCGCTGGCGTCACCATCTCTTGCGTAAAAGCCAGTAGCAGCACCCTGGATACTGTAAGGGGGCTGCTCCTCCTGCTCCTCCTTGCCTGAAGTGATTTTTTGTGACATGTCGGAGTCTGCCGTGTGTGCAGCTCGTTGTCGACGCTTGGCGAGGGCGGCAAGTGCCGACTGCTGTGGCATAGCTTCCCCGCCTCCATTATCCTATTTGCGATAGCTGACCATGTCGACACAATGAGCAGACGGCGAGGGTGCACACGATCATTGCAATATTCAAATTTACTTTTCAGTAGCCACTGCAGTGTGCAAAACCACGGCGTGCAAGCTACGACGCGACCTGTCTGTCAAGGACACAACCGTCACATTGCATGCTGTTTTGCTTGTTTCCTTTTTCATTCCTGCTCGGCCTCGGCAACTTGCAGCAGGCACAGACACAGCTGAGCAACACGATGCAGGGCTGTGAACCCTTGTAACCCCTGCGTCAACAGTCAACGCTGACCAGTCTGCTTGCCACGCCTGCGGTGAACATGGCGCAGCCCCTTGCGTCTTCCAATAGGACAAATGTACCGCCCAGCAATCCTGATGGGGCAGTCAAAGGAGCACCTAGCCCTGCACCGGCTTCAGTGCTGGCAACAGTGGGCGCTCGCAGTCAGCCGGAACAGAAGCCGCGATGGTCGCTCGCGGACTTTGACATTGGGAAGCCGCTTGGGAAGGGGAAGTTTGGCAACGTGTACCTGGCTCGTGAGAAGAAGAGTCACTTCATCGTGGCCTTGAAGGTTAGCCGCATTGTACTGTTCTGGACCGTCAGGTGCTGGGTACTGCTAGGTCTCAGTCAGGTTTCAATGCCTAGTGCGCTGCTGACTGCAGGTGCTCTTCAAGGCACAGCTGCAGCAGTCCAATGTAGAGCATCAACTACGGCGAGAAATTGAAATCCAGAGCCATTTGAGGCACCCTAACATCTTGAGGTGTTATGGCTACTTCTACGACAAGGAGAAGGTATGAGGGGTGGAGGGGGTGGCTGTGGGTGATCTTGGTGATGCATCTGTGTACTGACAAAATGTGCTAGCTGTCTGTACTAGGTCTACCTCATTCTTGAGTATGCAGCACGAGGAGAGTTGTACAAGGAGCTGCAAAAGGCGCACACATTTGACGAGGCACGCACTGCAACGTAGGTCAAAACCGTATGTAAGAGCAGTTTTGCATAGCCTCACTCAACACAGTGTGAGTAATGTTTCTGTTGCACTCTACAGGTACATCGCTCAGCTGGCTCACGCACTCCAGTATTGCCACACCAAGCATGTCATCCACAGAGACATCAAGCCAGAGAACCTGCTGCTAGGACTGCATGGGGAGCTGAAAATTGCAGACTTTGGGTGGAGCGTGCATGCCCCACACAACAGGCGGTAAGGGCAGCTGCAATAGGTATAGGGTTTAGCACTGACGGCTATGTGCAAAGATTCTCAGGAGGTCATGCGGCTCCTGGAGTGCACATACCTTTTGATGGTGAATGTGCAGTCGGACGCTTTGTGGCACCCTGGACTACCTCCCTCCAGAAATGGTGGAGGGAAAAGAGCATGATAGCAAGTAAGGGCAGCAGAAAGAGTTGCACCTGTCACGGCCATAGTTTGTTGGCGGCTAGAGTTGATCAGGCCTGGTCCCGGGTTCCTTTTGCAGCGTGGACAAGTGGAGCCTGGGCGTCCTGGCCTACGAGTTTCTTACAGGGGGCCCGCCCTTCGAGGCACCAGGCCACCAGGACACGTACCGCAGGTGGGTGCAGGCCAGTCTAGAGCGTGGCGCATTGAATGTTTCACGTCATCAGCTGACGGGGCCTTGTGTCGCAGGATTGTCCGGGTGGACCTGAAGTTCCCTGACACCCCACAGCTCAGTGATAACGCCAAGGACTTCATTCGGAAGGTGTGGGGGGGCTGCACGGGTGGCTGGCTGCACAGGTGCTATGTACCGGGCCAGTAACCAGCCTGGCTGTGTTACCGCAGTTGTTGGTCAAGGAGCCATCGCAACGGATGGACCTCAGCCAAGTGCCAGAACACCCGTGGATAAAGGCCCTGGTCGACCCAGCTGTGCTTACAGGGAAGGCTCCCACATAATCGCTTTTGCTGGTGCTCTGGAGCACTTGTTTCGTGTGCTTTATGGTGGTGGCAAGGGCTTGCGCCTTCTCGCGAACAGCAACCTGGCTGGCCAGTCTTTCAGGACCAAGCTTCTGGGGCTCATGGAACGATGCATTGATCAGCCTTCACTACAAGCTTGCGTGTGATTAGGGGCTGGCCTAGCTTACCACAGTTACATAAAGCATGAACGGATGTTGCTATGTGCAGGCCTGCTATAGATAGTGCGTTGCACTTGCATTGTGCATCTTGCATTTCACTTTGTGGTGATGCAATGGAGATTGCATGACCATTTGCCAGAGTGAGGTGTGTCCATAGTGGTATGAGACATCACAAAGAAATCAGATGTGCCACAGTTTAGGTTCCTTGCAATCTTGCGCAGCCTTGGACTCCAACTTCTTACGCTGTGCACGCTTACAAACCTTCCCAGCGTGCTTGGTCGTTGACTAGCTCTCACACAACTAGCCCCACCCCGCTAAAGTCACCCCCTGGCCCCCTCCTGCCCTCCTCCCTCACCCCTTCCCAGAGTAAGGAGGACCACAGACCAGGTAAGCCTGAGGTCAACCCTGGCCCTTCAATGCACACTTTAGGTGTGGGACACCAAGAGCAACAGCCAGCTATGATCAGCATGGATGTGCCACTCATAATCATCATGTGGAGCTTTCTTTCTTTCTCCTCCTTCTCTCCCTCCCACTCCTCCTCACCCTCATTTCACCTCCCGCAAGGCCATAACTGTGATCCTCCCTTGTCACTTCCCCTCCTCCAAGGACACGAGGAACATGAAGGTAAGGGTTGCGCAACTACCGTGCTGAACCTCCATGCCTCCCCTTGTTCAGGGTGCAGGGTTACTGAAGCTGCAGCAAGGGCCCACAGCCAGCAAGCACAGAGCAACATGGAGCAAGCCTTCCTCCCCACCCTTGCCCCCACCACACCTCCCTCACCCCTCCCTGTACCCAGCATGCCCCTTGACAGGTCTGACAGGTCCCCACCACAACCCCAACCCGTCCTTATCGTCTGCGACTGCAGTAATGCGTGGCAACCCATTGCTAGACCACGCCCAGCACTGGACCTCCTTCAGCGAGTCCATCCATTGCCTAGCCCCAGCCCGTTGCTGTGAACGATGATGATGATGTGGCTTACACCGCTTAAGCCGTCAGCCGTTAGGCTGCTAGGCCGCCCTCCCCCTCTAGGGGGTTTGGGACTTTCTGTAACGCACTTCAAAGCAAGGTGCACAAACAAAGGTGCACATGGGCTCAACATGAAGTCATGCAAGTTCTCATTATTGTTCTGTAAGGTCATGGCAAACTCCGGCTGCTCCCTGATGGAACTCGTGGCAGTGCACTCAAAGATGAAATGCATGGCGTCATCCACTACCCCCTCTGTGCATCTGGTGCATGTGCGATCAATGAAAGTTACCCCCTCAAACCGAGCCTTCTCCACCCCCAGACCGCTGTTGCCTAACCTGAACCTAGTCAAGCTCGTGCGAACTTCTGTAGAGAGCTGTCTGTTAAGCAGGTGTGGTGCCATGTGATTGATGCCAATGCCGTCCCCATGCTTGAACCATGCAGCATACGAACATCTCTCCCGATGCACCGTCTCAGGCCTCCCCCACCTCTCGAGCCACTTGACTTCCATAGCCTTGGTGCCTAGGACCATGTCCGGGCTCAAAGTAAACTCACCCCCCATCAGCTCTCTAACGGCCAGCTGGAACTGAGCACTCCAGCTGGTCTGGCAACTCCTGCCTAACTCCATCTCTGCCTTGATGACCCTCATTAGCAAGTCACTGTGGGATAGTTTGGCAGTGTTCCAGAACTTGCATGCAGCCCTTAGCCAGTAAAGCTGGAGGGGCAGCTGCCCCAACTCATGCAACACCATCAGGCCTGACACTGAGCTACGTACCCTGGCAGCAAACCTGAGAAAGCTGAGCATGCGTGACGGCAACTATGAGTCAGGTCCCACAAGGTCAGGTAAAATGGCTCGGAAAAATGTACCGTCACTTTTTGTCGCGTATACTGAACTCCAAGAGGTCAAACCGCGACGCCCCGCTGCGGCGTGCAGCTCCGCAGCTTGGCCTGCGAGGGACGGGCTAAAGTCAACTTTGCCCCCCTCCGCGGTATCCTGGCACCAGTGACTCCTTGCACCCTAACGGTAGTGCACGTGCATACAATAACGCCGCAGCAACGAGCGAGGTAGAGCGGCCACTAGTCGGTCGGTCGGCGTACCGGGATGGGGTGCCGTCATGCAAATCTGCAGTGCTATTTTTGAGATCGATTTGCTGCTTGTTGCTGCTACGTAACCGTCTGGTTTCTGCGCCCTAGCTTTGAAGTATACTCATAGCTCCCATTAGAAGCTATTGCAGTGTATTACATCTGCCCTGCGCAGCTTGGGAAGCTCCTGGAATTACGGTGCGTAGAAGTCTTATTTCTAGGCAGGAAGTGCATCAAACGCCGTGCTGACCTCCTTCATAGATGCAAGAGGTGTGCCTCGAGCATCTCTACCTTGCCCGATAGCGTTATCCTTAGGATTGAGACCCATAGATACACCAGACATACCTACCATGCTCATGTCTGATTTACTCCATTATCTCGCGCTCATCAGGCTGCGACGAAGGTAGAGATTGTTCAGGTTCCTTCCAGCTACCACCAGCGTTCATCAGCGGCACAAATGATGCAGTTTTGCGGCCATTTTTAGCGATGGCCCGACGCAGTCAGCGTAGTAAGAATAGGAAGGATAGGAAAGCATAGGACAGCAGAGGATAGCTGAGGATAGCTTAGGAAAGCCTAAGAAAGCACAGGAAGCTCTCAGCATTCATCAGCCCTCTCAATAATGTCGTCGAAGGAGAGACCAGAAAAAACAGTTCCTTCAGTCATGCTGCCTGCAGCTCATAGTATATGCTTTGATGTGGTGGAGGAGGAGGGCCGTTGCAACGCTTAGGCATGTTGCGAGCGAGCTGCGGCAGCCCGATGCGAGATGCGAGCCACCCCGTTACCGAACATAACCGCCGGCCCTCGCGCAAGCGCTGTTGTAGACCGTACCTACTGGCACCCGCGTTAGAAAGAACGCCGCATCCATATACAATAACCTTGCCACCTGGACACTTGTCGACAGTGGTGGGCGCCCAGGCCGTGCAGGCCCTTTGATGCAGTAGGCATATCGGGAAGGCTCGCTGATCAAGGCTGTGTAAGCGCGGCATCAAATGGCTCACGGTACATTTTGACAAACAGACCTTGTGGGACCTGGCTATGAGCACGCGGCGTTGCTGTGAACAAGCATTAAACAGGCATTGACCCATTACTGCAGCTTAGCGCGCCAAGAATGGCTGAGCTGTACGTCATGTGATGAGTGCAGTGGTATGGCATGGGGCTGGATAAGTTGTTGGGGCTGCTAAAGCTACTGCTGCAGGGTCGAAGATCAGGGAGGTCAGGCAGAGTTCGGGCTGTGGTGGATGGATGGTGCCGATGGATGGTTGGCAGCCTGCTGGGGCACAGTAGTGTGCCCCCCCCCCCTTTGAGCTGTCATCAGCTTACAATTAGTGCATGTCATGCCAGCTCTAGACCATAGCCCAGTCACAGGGGTCAGGCAATGGTGTGGGTGGTAGGCGCCCATGCCATGTGCATGGGAACACAACTCCACACAGCTCCTTAACACCATCCTGAGTGGTCCCTAGTGGTCCGACCCTGATGGAGGCTCTAGTGAGGGACGAGGGGGCTGGTCGAGTTGTTGCAATAAGTTGTTGCAACAGTACCACTCTCGCACATACTCAGCGCAGCCTGCCCGTGACCCCACCCTACACGCTACCTGGCATCCCACTGCTGCTCTCAGGCATGCGTTCCATGCACACAGCGACTGATAGGACAGCCTGCCCTCTAAGAGCGCTTCAAGAGACATCTGCAGGTGCATCAGCAGCATTGGCGGCATTGAAATAATCTGCCATGAGGAAGGCTAAGAAAGCTCAGCAGCGGAGCAGCTGCAGCTGGACACAATTCACGCCTGCATTATTGGCATGCAGCTGCAGCTGCCTGCCTGCCGCCAGGCACTGACGTAAGACGCAGTGCCGACCGTGCCGCTCTTGCCTTGGAACGTGACGCCCTGATCAGGCTGGAGGGCGCGAGCCAAGCCAAAGTCCGGCAACTGAGCGGTGAAGCCGCATGCGTCGCAGTGCGAGGCGCTTAGCAAGGTGGGGGATGGCCTGTGCTTGCCATCTTTACCGCCGTCTTTACCAGGACGATTGTGGCGGGCGGCAGCGCACCGCACACGGCCAGGACCTACCTGCCGCAGGGTTGCCGCACCGTCAGCATGAGGAACCCAGTGCTCAGCAGTAGGACCTGTCTGTCCAGGCCATGGCAAGCTCTCAGCCACCCCTGACCCCCCATGCTGGAGCCCTGGCCTTGCCAGCAGCAGCGGTGGCAACACGACGACCACATAGTGGCCATAGTGGCCATGGGCAGCAGCTCCCACCTGCCCCTTACCCAGCGTGCCGGACCCCCTGCATGCCTGCTGGCCCCCCAGCCTCACCCTGCCAGCTCGCGTGTCCCACCAGCCCAGTCCCAGTGAGTGCAGTCACATTGGTGCAGCATGGCCAGGAGCTCAGCCCTTGCCACGCCGCCCTCTACCTCCAGCCACAATGGCCAGCAGCACAGGCTCTGTCCAGCCCCACCTGCCCCAAGCCAGCAGCAAGGCTGCAAAGCTGCACCGCCCAGCAGGCCCAGCCCCCGGCACTGCAGATGCTGACTCCAACCCAGCAGCCTGTATTGTGACGGCTCAATCGCAGTGCCAGCTGCCGGGGTCCGTGCCCCCTCAGTGCCTCGTTGCTCTCCCCCACCCCTGGCCCCTGGCCCCTGGCCCCTGGCCCCTGACCCCTTGCTGCCGGATGCAACGCGTTAGACAGGCCACAGGTGCACCTCCCACTCCAGCAACACTGGCTGCTTTACGCGGCTGGCTGGCCTCAGGAGCAGCAGCAGCAGGTTGGGCAGCCTTGGGGAGGAGGAGCTGGGGGGTGCGGCAGGGCATGTGAAGGGGGAGGGGGCCGGGCGCCATCCTGTTTTAATCAGAAGGCCGACCAGAATTGCTTAGCAGCAGTGGGAGGTTGGACAAGGCTCTGCCTGCCCGCATGCCCCACAGCCAGAGCTGCAGCAGCCGCCATGCTTGGTGCCGGTTCTGGCGGTGGGTGTGGCAGTGTAGGGGGTTAGGGGAGGGGCAGGAGGAGGGAGCATGGGAGCAGCATGCCCATGCAGGCAGGCAGCTGCAGCGTGCTGCCTTACCTGCCAGGGTCTGTTCAGAGCCAGCTGTAGGGAGGGGCACGGTGGCAGGGAGGTGGTGGCGGGAGGGCCAGGGCTCGCTGTTTGAGCTGTCCCAGCTCAGCCCTGCAAGGCTGTTGCTGTCGGGGGCGGGGGCGGGGGCGGGGGCGGGGGCGGGGGCGGGGGCGGGGGCGGGGGCGGGGGCGGGGGCGGGGGCGGGGGCGGGGGCGGGGGCGGGGGCGGGGGCGGGGGCGGGGGCGGGGGCGGGGGCACTGGTGGTGGTGCAGGTGCTGGTGCATTCTTTGGTGTTGGCAGGGCTGCTGCTGTGCTGCATGCTCACATTAGCAAGTTTGGTTGCTGGCCAGCAGTGGGGGGGGTGGCGTTTGCATAGTGCGCATTGCAGCATCATTGGGCACCAGCATCCCCCGTGACGCTGCAACCCCGCCGTTCAACGCATCTCTGCTGCCTCCACGCGCCTCCGCTGCCGCCTGCAGCCCACTACTTCACCGCTCCGCCTACTACTTCACCCAGCTGCAGCTGGTCAACAGCCAGCTGCGTGCTGAGGCAGAAGAGCAGCACCTCCAGTGCAATGTGCACGTGGATGCATCACTCCCCCTGCTGGCCCTGCTGGCAGTGCCGCTGTGCTGAGGCAGCAGCAGTGCCTGGGCATGCGGGCTGGGAGCCTGAGTGCCCTGCCCGGCACTGGCCTGGCCCACTCCCACCTCAGCCTCATGCGGCACAGCCTGGGTGACTGAGGACAGCGTGGCACATGGCGACCGGTCCATGCAAGCTTGCACAGCAGCTTGTCTGTTGCGTGCGCAACTGGTGATCTAGATAAGCTGCAAGCAGTTAGGAACGGATGGTTTGCTGCTAGTGTCCCAGCTAGCACGTCATGCATGGTGGGCAGCCACACCTGCCAGTACTGGTGGAAGTAATAAGTGAAGTGTATCGGCATGGTAAGGCAGGGCAGGGGATCCAGCAGCTGCCCAGCCCAGCCTACAGCCAGCGGTGTGGCAAGCCAGTGCAGGCCCTGATGTGGTGCCATGAGGTGCACCCCCTCCCTCCTTCCCAGGCACCCTTTGCCCATGCCCCTGACCCCACCTCCCCCTACCCAGGCCCCTGACCCACACATGCCCCCCTCCCTGCCCAGAACCCCCTGCCCAGGACCCTGCCTGGCCCCCGCCTGCTGCACCTGACCCAGTGCACCCACGCCAGGCCCCCCCTGGGCCAGGTGGCTGGACCGGGACACCAATGCACTCAGCTTCCAGAGCATGTGCAGCGGAGGCGCTGCCCCCCTTGGGCACGGCGTACCAGCAGGGCTTTAAGCTGCAGCGCATAAGGCTGTAGGCCTGGCGAGGTCTTGCTAGTTTGATGGGAAGCCTGGTGGTCTTAGAAGGGGCTGTGCCCCTAGGGATGGGGTTTGCAGTCCTGCAGGGTGCGACTGATGCCGCTGAGTCACAAAGGCTGCAGTGAAGGGAGGTAAGGCTCAGGCTGTGCCTACACAGGAGTTCTACACACAGCCTGGCTGCATGGGGGTCGCTGGGCGGTGGGCCCATGCAGCCAGGCAAGATGGCAGGCCTGCCCAGCGTACAGGGCGATGAACCCACCTCTGGGGGTTTGCATGGGCTGCTTGCCATGCGCATGAAGGTCCATGGTGATCATGGCTGGCGTTGTGACATTTGCCGTCAGCCATGAAGCTGCTTGGCCGCCCTCCCCCTCTAGTGGTTTGGGACTTCCAGCAACGCACTCTGAAGTTAGGTGCACAAAGAATGCAAAGAGGCATGCAAATTGTCAATACCATTGTGGATAGTCACGCTGGCTGCTCCCTGATAAACGCATGGCATCACCCACTCCACCCTTAGTGCATCTTGTGCATGTGCGGTCAATGAAAATGGAAGCACCCCCAAAGGCGAGCCTTCTCCCCCGTGACTTGCAAAGCTTGCAGAGCACGTACGGGGGGGTGGCCACCAGGGTGAGGTCATCCGTATACATGGGTGATAGGAAATGCCTTCAACCTTCACAACACTAACAGGACTCAGGAGTCTCCCTGGCAACGTCGTGGACATCGGGTGCAAACAGGAGTGGGCTAATGGGAAGGTTGACTCATGATAGATAGGTGGCTTACACCGCTTAAGCGGTCAGCCGTTAGGCTGCTTGGCCGCCCTCCCCCTCTAGGGGTTCGGGACTTTCTGTAACGCACTTCAAAGCAAGGTGCACAAACAAGGTGCACATGGGCTCAAAATGAAGTCATGCAAGTTCTCATTACTGTTCTGGAAAGTCATGGCAAACTCCGCCTGCTGCCTGATGGAACTCGTGGCAGTGCACTTGAAGATAAAATGCATGGCATCATCCACTACCCCCTCTGTGCATCTTGTGCATGTGCGATCAATGAAAGTAACACCCCTCAAACCGAGCCTTCTCCACCCATACACCGATGTTGCCTAACCTGAACCTATTCAAGTTCGTGCGAACTTGTGTAGAGAGCTGTCTGTTCTAATGGGAAGGTTGACTCATGAGAAGGTGCTCGCTCCTTAGTATCAAACATCACAATTCTACATGGTGATCTTCCATGTGAGAAAAGCGGCATACACTGGCGAGCCCAAGTCTGCAGGTCAAGGTTGCGAACACATGGCTACGCGCGACTGCAACAAATGCCCACGTTGCTTCTGCGCGATAAAATCTAAGTTCTACCGGTAGTTCTGCCATCATATTACATGCCGCCCCTTCAGGAAAGCTGGGAAGCCGAGATAGAGTCGGAGCTGGATGACGACGAGCCATACGAGGCCACTGTTGGGCGCGGCGTCCCTAACCGAAAGTCAGCGCGGCCCCTCACTAGAACGTCCTCCTCCTCGTGGACCAGGGCACCTAGCTTTGACAGCGACGTGGGCGCGCCCGCCAGCCCAGCAGCCCAGTCGCCCGCGCAGGTCCCCAGCAAGGCTCCCCCGCTGACCAGCAAGCCGTCCTTCACACAGGATGACAGCCTGTTCTCCTCTTCCTCAGCACTGCAACCCTCCCCTGCCCTCTCCCCCCGGCGCCCCAGCAGCCGCCAGTCCCATGCTGCAGCTACTCCCACGACGCAGGCATCAGAACAGAGGAACAGGGCAGCCAGCCCCATGAGCAGCTCAGGTGGCACCAGCCAGCTGCTGGGCGGCAGCCTGTCTCCCCTTGGCCCTCCAGGCCTCAGCCCTGCCGCCGCACCCCCTGCACCCCCTCCTGCACCCCCTGCACCTCCTGCTGCTGCCCCCAGCCCCGTGGTGGGTGATCAGGGTCGGATGCAGCTGTGCAGCCAGGGTGCACGGTCAGGGTCGGAGGGGTGCTGGGTGGAGGGAGGCCGGGCTCTCACCCCTAGCGCCTGGTGTGCCCTGGGGGTCTGTGCAGTGCGCAGTGGGCTGTGGGCCCTGAAGGGAGGGGAGGCAGGGCCCTGATGCTCAGGGGGGAGGGGGAGGGGCGACTCCTGACGCTCAGCCCAGCCACGCTGTAGCCGGCCGGCGTGAGTCCAGGCCAGGCTGGGTCGCCCTGGGCCCTGCACCGCAGGCTCCTGGCTCCGACCCACCCGGTGTTGGCCACAGGCTGGCCCTGACCCCCATTGGGCTGCCCTGGCTGTGGCACCTGCAGGGCACAGCCAGCAGCAGCCGAGGCCTGCTCTCCTTGTTTCTTGCTCTGTCATACCTTTGTTGCACCCGCATCATAGGGGTGATGTTCGGCATTGCTGTCACATCCGCCACCCCCCTCTGAGCCTGCAGGGGCAGCCAGCCAGCCCTGCCGCAAGGCAGCGGGGGCAGGGCAGCAGGGGCAGGGCAGGAGAGGTAGTGCAGGGTACCCTCTGCCTGCTCACCCCCTGATTGACCTCTTGCTGGCTGCTGCTGCTGCTGCTGCTGCTGCTGAGTTGCAGGCTGTGGGTGCCCCCCCCCCCCCTCCCCCCAGGGAGCCCCCTGACTGCCCCCCCGCCCCCACCAGCTGCCCCACTGGGCGCCAGCCCCCGCAGCAGCCTGGCAGGACAGGGTGGGTGTCACACTGCTGCCCCTCAGCCCTCAACAAGGACCCGGGGGGGCCGCAAGCGAGCGGGCGGCCGGGGGGGCAGCACCGACCCTGTGGCCCATGGCCCCACAGGCCTTGCCCCATGCCGTTGATGCGGCTCCTGGCCCACCTAGGACAGGCAGGCCACACTCTGACCCTGAGCCTGTGCCCCTGCCCCCCTGCCCCCCGCAGTGCCCCTGCACAGCTCTGGCCTGGACTCAGGCTACACCTCCCCCTCACCAGCGCCCTCACCACGCCCGCCCACCACTGACGCTGTGGCTGGCAGCCCAGCCAGAGCAGACTCCCCCTCCCCCTCACCCTCACCCTCACCCTCACCCCCCAGCCACAACAGCAGCAGAACCCCTCCTCAGGCCCGCATGCCGCAGCCCCCCCAACCCCTCACCGCCCCCCAGGCTCCCCCCTTGCCCGCACCAGACGGCTTGCCCCTCCCCTCGCCCCTGCCCCCGCCCCCGCACACCCAGCAGCGCAGACCCCCCCTCCCCCGCAGCCCCAGCCCTGCAGACTCCTGGCAGTCAGGCTCGCTGCACCTCCCCCCCAGACCTGACCAGGTGGACAGCCCCCGCCTGCCTGCTGCTGACCAGCCCCGGGCCGTGTACACCCCCCCTGGGCTCAGCAGCCGCCCCCCCAAAGCCTCCCCCCCACCGCCCCAAGGCGTGACAGCAGCTGAGGTGCAGGCGGCGGGGCTGAGTCAGCAGGACCAGGGCTCTGGGCTGCGGCTGCCCACGCCCCTGCAGCTGTTTGTGGTGAGGGGGGGGAGGGCATGACGGGGCGGGGGGCAGGGGGCAGGAATGTGGGGGATGCGGAGGGCAGGGTGGGGCTGCCGGGCCATGGGCCTGCTCTACCAGCTCAACCCCTCACCCTTTCTTCAACCCTTGTTGGGTGTGATGTAGAGTGTGACGTGTGATACTTGATCTACTCCAGGTGTATGACCGGGATGGCAGCAACGGCATTGGTGAGGCGGAGTTCAAGCAGATGCTGTTTGACCTGGACGGCCTGAAGGTAGGTGAGGGGGGGTGGGGGGGGGTCACACAGCCAGAGGTGCCGGCAGGTCAGGTGCCATTAGGTCAGGGAGGTGGGGCAGCAGGGGGCAGTCTGCCCAGTGCAGCTGCCCCACCTCCTGCTGTGGCCGCAGCAGGCGGGCAGGCAGGCAAGCGTCGTGCAGGCTCAGCCCATCAGGGCAAACCCTCTCCCTCCCCCCTCACCTTGCCCCCCCCCCTTACCCGCCTCACCTTGCCCCCCCCCCTCGGCAGACCCAGCTGGGTGTTGGGCCGCAGGGGGTGCCCCAGCACAGCGTGGACCTGGCGGTGGCCCGGGCCTTCGAGCAGGCCGACCTCAACCACGGTGCGTGCGCCGCCCCGTGTGCCGCCCCGTGTGCCTGCAGCTGAGCCTGAGGGGGGCACACAGGGTTAGGGGCAGGCAGAGCGCAGCCGAGCTCGAAGGGCGGGAGGGACACAGCCAGGGGGGGGGGTCTGGCCTGTGCAGTGTCAGCCTGTGTAGGGGGGTGGGACCCCTCACCAGGGGCCTGTGTCAGCCCATGCCCTGCAGAGCAGGTGCCCCCCCCCTCCCCCCCGCCCTGCAGACCAGGTGGTGTCCATTGACGAGTTCTACCTGTTCTACTACTCCCAGCTGTGCTTCAAGTTCCCCCTGCTGCCCGGCATCAACCCGGGGGCAGACATGTTCACCCTGTTCAACAAGGTGGGCGGCCACCAGGCGCAGGCAGGGGGGAGGAGGGAGGGGGCAGGGCGGGCCACCGCACCTCACAGCCACTCGCAGCTGGCCTGGGCTGGGCTGTGCTGTGGGGCTTATCGCTGAAATGCAATCACACTGCACCCTCACAGCCTCTAGCCGGCTTCTAGCCAGCTTCCTGCCAGCTGTGGTGGCCCAGCTGCAGGCCAGGAGCCCGCCGCCCCCTGCAGGCCCTCAGCCTAGGAGCAGCCTAGGAGCAGCCCGCAGCGCAGCAGCGTGTGGCGGTTACCAGGGCTGGCCAGCTGAGGGCAGGGCGGAGGGCAAACCTGGGTGCAGCCCCCTGGAGGACTAAGGGCCTCTGCCTATGGCTCTGGCTCTTGGTCTTGCCAGCCCCCCCTCCCCTGCCCCCCTCCCCTGCCTGCCTGCCTGCCCAAACCCAGCCTCTGGTAGTCGCCTGCTGGGTGCAGATCAGCAGCCGAGGAGGAGGTCCACGGTTCAGGGGCATGACGCGGGAGGCGGTGAGGCAGACCAGACTGGCACACAACCTGGACAGCACACGCCCCCTGACACAGTCTAACACCCCCCCCCCCCCCGCTCGGGCCAGCCACATTGCCCAGGCTGCCTCCTCCCCTCCACTCGCTCCCTGCCCCTGCCCCGCCTACCCTGCCGCACCAGCTACCTTGTCCCCCCTGCGCCTGCGTGCTGTGCCCCTCCCCGCCTGCCCTGCACAGTTTCTCAAGGCGGTGCGCAGCTGGGGCATCACCTCCTCCCAGCGCCGCCTCACACTAGCAGATGTGGACCTGGTGTTCTACAGGTAAGCAGCCCGCCTCCCTCCCTCCTCCCTCCTCCCTCCTCCCCCCTTCCCCTCCTCGCACCCCCCCTGCCCTGCCCTCCTCTCCTGCCTGGCTGCTGCAGAGCACGAGCTGAGACGCAGCTGATAGAGGGGCAGTCACCGCCATGTGGCAGCGCCTGTGCCTGCTCATGCGCCTGCAAGTTCATGACCCATGGGCTGTGAGTCTGACAGGGGGGGGGTGGAGGGGAGGGAGGCGTGAGGGAGGGGGGGGGCACTCGAGTATGGGGGCGCTGAGCATGGCATGGCATGCAGGAGGACCCTGCTCCGGCCACTGGCCGCACAGCACCACTGCAGGTGCAAGCTCAGTGCCGTGTAGTGTGGGGGGGAGGGACAGGAGGGGGCGGGGGGAGGGAGGGGGGAGGAGCTCAGCCAGTAGCGGTGGTGTTGGTGTTGGTGTTGGTGGTGACCAGACATTGAAAGAGACACGGCTGGTGGGGGGCAGAGGTGCTCTCTCCCCTCTCAAGGGGGGGTAGTGGGCTAGCTGCCTTGACCTGTGGGCATACCCTGCGCTTGCATCACTCTTGCCCCGTGTTGCCTCACTCAGGGTCACCACACCATGCTGCCTGTCATCAGAAAGGGGGGGGGGCCCTCTAAGACCTCAAACCTGTCTGGTCACCCTTCCCTCCCCTCCCCTCCTGACCCTCCCCCCCTGGCTGTCCTCATGCTGCTGTTTCCTCGCCCTCTCCCGTCTCCTCCCCCCTCCCCCCTCGCTGGACCCCCCCCCCTTCCCCCTCCTGGTCCCCTTGTGGCCCCTGCAGCACTTACTCCCAGTTCATGTTCGCCCTGATGCTGGTGGCTGAGAAGCTGCAAGCCGGCTTCCAGCTGGTGGTGGACCGCGTGCTGCACAGCAGCCGGGCGCTGCTGCCCCCCAGCCAGGCGGACTTCCTTGTCATGAACTTCACAGGTGACCACGGCCCTAGGGGCAAGGGTGCAGGGGAGGAAGGGGGGGGTAGCCGGGGAGGCTGCTGACTCTGCATGCAGTGCTGCTGCTCTCATCAGCCCGGGTCCACGCTGTGGCAGAGGGCTGTGCAGGACGCTCAGGTATCGGTCTGGTCAGAGGACGCGGATGCGGCAGGCCCGGGCTGAGCTCATGGGGACTGGGTAGGGCAGGGCAACAGGTCAGGGAAGGTTGCTGGTGGGCTGCGAGGAATAATGTGTGACCTGTGCAAGCGCTGGGCTGGGTGGGGCGGAACGTGGTGCGGCAGGGCATGCGCAGCCTGGTGCGGCATATGCGCAGCCTGCCCGCATCCTGTCGGCTGCAAAGGTAGCTGACTCGACAGAGGTAGCCAACGCCTTTGGTCCGGCGCGCAGGCTCACCGGCGGACTTCAAAGAGTTCATCGAGCGGCCGCGCGGCCTGCCTCGCCTACCTGCTCAACCGACCGACCTGCCACAGCGGCTGCAGAGCGAAGCCGCATTGGCGTTGCGCCTCCGCATGAGCCGGACGCACAGCACGGTCACACCCGGGCGAAGCAAAGACGAAGGCGGTGACAATGATGTGGACGCCGATGATGCCGACGAAGCGATAAAAAAGGGAGAGCTACCGGAGATAGTGTGAGTGTGACGGTGTAATGACCGTCATCCGGGTCGACCGCCCTTTCCTCGCGCCGCGCCTCCCCGACCTGCACCAACCCCCCGACACGTCCTACTGCGCTCCACCTCGTCAGCTGTCAGTGGTCCCGCCGCTGCTCAGGGAGTACCTGGCTACCGCAGCGGAGCGCAAGGCCTGGGGGCTGGAAGACTTTGGCTCTGCGCAGCAGCTGGGCCTGCCCTGCACTGGCCTGCAGGTCAGCTGCTGATGAGCGGTACTGGTGCACAACAGAGTAGCCGTGAGCCAAATGCAACTGCTGGGCCCGCCAACACCGATGGCAGGAGGTTGGGCAACCTGCTTCCTGGCAGCAGGCACATGCATATGTAGACGCTCTGCTGACCCTGCCTGCTGCACCTGCCCATGTTTGCTGCCCCTGTCCCTGCCTGCTGCACCTGCCGGTGACTGCTGACCCTGACTGCTGCTCCTGTCCCTGCCCCTGCCTGCTTTCCCCACTGCTGCCCGTACCTCTTTTCTATCCCTTGCCACGCTGTCCGCTGCCTGCTGCCTGCCTGCTCTTGTCCCACCCGGCCACCCATCGCCCTTCAGCGGACCCCTGCTGGCTCACCTGCCTGCTTCAGCCCTGCCCTGCCCGCCCTGCCCTGCCCTGCCAGGCGCTGACTGACCCCGCAGCACGTGTGGCAGTGCGCCTCAATGGCGGCGAGCAGCTGCGTATGGGACTGCAGGCGGGCTTTGAGCGCTACTGCCAGTGGAATGGTGGCACAGACAAGGTGCCTGGGCAGGCAGCAGGAGGTACCGTCAGCGGAGCAGGCCAGGGCAGGCATGGCGATTTGTCAGCGTTGATCAGGTTATGTCAGAGCATATCATCAGCTGGGAGATTGGCATGTTCAGGACTAGCACCAGCTGCAACAGCCCCTGTGAGTGTGTTAGAGTCCGGCTCAGCCTTTCAGGCATGACAGGTAGATATCGGCCGCGCAGCCGTATCTCATGTTGCATGTTACACTGGTGTATGCAAGCACCGCTTCGCTCACCTGCTGTCTCCGCGCAGAGCGCAATGGACAAGATCCGCTTCATGAAATGGATGCGCGATGCGAGACTGGTGAGCGAGGCGGGGCCGCCTGCCGGGTTGCCCAGCGCGGCCCTGGACGGAATCTACCGGCGCGCGCTGCAGCAAGGGCAGGTGCGGCCGCCGTTGTGATGCGGGTTGCTCTGTGCGGACACGGCAGTACAGGGCAGGTCTTGAGAGCAGCACGCTCAGCTGGTGGTCTGGTCATGGACAGTGCTGAGGCCGGCCCAGGGTCTTCCCCACATGCTCCGACCTAGACCGTCTGTCTGCGTTGCTGCTCAGCTTAAAGCTCCAAGTTGGCAGCTGCTGCTGCTGCTCAGGCTGCTTAGGTTTGACACGTCTCCCCCGCTATTGGCGGCGAACTTCTTGTCCCTACATTCCCCTGGTTGCCCCTCCATGACTGCCTGCTTCCCACCTGGCTGGCTCAAATCCCCACCCCTCCCCCCCCGACTGCTGCTGCTGGTGGCCCGCAGCGCGCTCTGAACTTCCTCTTGTTCCTGGAGGCACTGCGCCTGGTGGCCACTGCGCTGCGACTCAGCCTGAACGAGGTGGCGGAGCAGCTGGTGCTGGTGCACGCCCCGCTCAGCGCATGAGACAGCCCCCTACCTCAGCCAACCTGACTGCCCTGTCCTTGCCTGAACTCAAGTCGGATTCCCAGTTGGGGGAATGTAAGTCGTGCTTTGCACCGTCATAATCGTTTGGCCATGCCCTTCAGCAAGGTGGGCATGATGACTGGCGACCCGCTCCATGGCTGCCTGTGCATAGATGGTCATACTGAACTCAACCATGAACCGCTTCCTTGTCCTTGCTCTAGTCACCCTCATATTCCAGCCCAGGGTCTGAAGTGCACTAGCAAGCAAAGGAGGATCACCTGAATCCGCCCTTGTGCAACCGGTTTGCACCTCTTGCACTTCATCAACTCGTAACCTACCTGCCGCCATCGCCCCTGCTCAACATCCGAACCTCCGTTGCCCAGTCTAAACTTAGCCATGCAACTTCGTTGTAACCATCATGATATCATGCAGCAACAGCCTGCCTCATGCCCCTCAGCGGAGGTGGGTGAGGGGGGCACCATGTGATGGGCTATGAGTGGGCACGACAACCATTCGACAACGCGTAATTCTGTAACTTTGTAACTTTGTAATTACATGGTTTTCCTCAGGGAAATCGTGTAATTACATATGGTCATGTAATTACGTAGTTACACACTCGCGCTGAAGGCCGTCGGCAACATGTCGGAGGCTGAATAACAATACAAGAAGCGGATGGCCTCAGGGCTGAGAGGCACATCGCTTCCTTCACCACTGTTGCCCAGTGGACTTGGAGGATCATCCATGAAGAGGCACAAGACTCAGACGAAGTCGGCGTGGGTGATGGAACAGCTGACGGCCGTCACAACACCAACAAGCGACCCCAGCGAGACTGACGGCCTTGTCAACGGCGTTCTACGGTACTCTTGCAATCACTGCAATAAGGAGGATTTGGCGAGCAGTAACAAGGACCGCCTAAAGAGACACCTCTTGCACTGCACCATGGAACATGGAGCATCGCCGGGAAGCGCATCAGCAAGAGAACGAGGATGTTGTGACCACCCCGAGCAGCAGACAGCTCGCGCAGCACTCGTGGAGAATAAGGCCGAGTGGGCGATTTTAGTTAAGGGGGACTGCAGATAGCCCTTTCAAAGGCCGTCCCATCGCCATATGTTTCATGATTTTAATCGACGTGGTTGGGCTGTAGTCGGCCTTTAGCTGAAGGGTCGTAACCTTGTGCAGGGTTTCGCCAAACCGTGCACTGGGTTTCAACTGGCTCAGCCCCTAGGTGGCCGTCAAGCCAGTTCCTGACCCTGTGCAGCGTTTAATAGACCGTGTGCAGGGTTTCATTGACCGTGTGCAGCGTTTCATAGACCGTGCACAGGGTTTCATAGACCGTGCACAGGGTTTGGTGTGGCTCAGTTCCTAGGCGTTTCTGACCGTGTGCAGGGTTTCGCCAATCAAGTCTCCCGCTAACTCTTCCACCTGTGAGGTAGATTAATGTGCCGCTGTCAGGTGGAATAACCCAACCGCCAAACCGTTGCCCGCCCAGGTCGTGTTGCTCTGTCTACGGCCGATGTAGCCCGACGTTGTCGAGCTAGTGTTGGGATGGGCAACAGCCACTGGGCTGTAGTAGTGGCAGCGACAGCCTTTTTTTTTTTTTTTTTTTTTTGAGAGAGAGAGATTACAGGAGAAAGACTAAGAGAGAGACTAAGAGAGAGAGTAAAAGAAAGACTAGACCATGTCTCGAGCAAGCTACCCCCTCCCTTCCTCAAAGAGGCAAGCAAACCCCACCCCACCACCCCACCACCAAACAGCGTCCAAACCACCCTAGAACGGTAACTTCACCCCCCCAGGGAAAGACGTCCAAACACCCCCCACACCCCCACCCTCAGCAACCCCTCCACCTCGCCGACCCTAGGGACCCCCGGACAACACAACCTACACCCCTAGGCCCCCCAGCTCCAGGGAACAACCCTCGCTGCCCCTCCGCCCCCACCAAGCGAACACAAGAACCTAACCTAGGGCTCCTCAGAGACCTAACAGCCTCCAACCCCTCAAAACGCTCAGAACCCCTAACCAGCTAACCCAGCTCAAGCAAGAGGGGCAGGGAAGGGGACGGGCCACTGCAAGGACAGGCGCACAACTAGCTCACCCGCCCCAAACACCCTCTCCTCCCGCTGCCTGGCCCCCGCTACTATCCCCCCGGCCTCCCCTCCCCCTACCCTCTCCAGCGCCCTCTCCTCTGCCCCCTCCTTGGCGAACCACCCTCCTGACGGCTCCGGCCACAACCGGTCAAACTGGTCTGCGCCAAGCTCCGGGTCCGTACCCCTAAACCAGGTGGAGGGCACCGCTCCACAAAGGCCCACCCGGATGTCTCTGCCTACCCGGTGCCAGTCGCGTTTAACAGCGGAGGAGAGGGTGAGGACGACCTCCTCTGCCACTCGTTGCGCCACCATCTGCGGCTGGAGGGCTGTAGCGGCCCCGGAGCTGCGGAGACGCCACACCGTGCCTAGATAGGCCACGCGCAACCTGAGCCACAGCAAGCTGTCTGGGGGCTGGAAGGGGGGAGCCTCGCTGCGGGTGGGGCGACCAGCGAGGAGCAGGAGGGCATCGCCGGAGGGGGGGCGGGTGCCGGTAAGGTGGCCGTACACATCCAACACCCACTCCCAGACCGGAGCCACGGCGGGGCAAGTGAGGAAGGCGTGGGTGAGGGTCTCCAGCTGGCCCGGCTGGCAGAGGCGGCAGGCGGATGAACCCGGGGCAGCAGCGCCCTTAAGGATGTGGCCCCACAAGGCCCCAACCATGAGGCTGCCGTGGAGCACCCGCCAGGCCACGATGGCATGCTCCCGGCGGAGGGTGGGATCCATCAGCTCCTTCCACACCTGGAGACAGGACTGGCCCGGTCTAGCGGCTGCGGCCAGCTCATCCACCGTGCCATCGGGGGGGACTTGCAGGGTAGCTGGCTGCCTACCGGTGCGCCGGGGCCCTTGCTGGGCCTCCAACTGCCGCTCCGCCCGCTCGGCTGCTCGTTGCTCCGGGGAGGGGTGGGGAGGGGCTCTGGCGGAGGTGTCTCGCCAGCGCGGCGCCTGGCTGCCTTGCACTTCCTCTGGGAGCAGCTCCTCCGCGTCCCTGCCTTGCTGCTCCCGCTCTTCCGCTGCTCGCTGGGCTGTAACTTGCTGAGCGCTGGCCTGCCACCGCTCCTCCAGCTCTCTGAACGCCCCTCCGTCAACTGCTGTCCCCTGAGCCAACCCGGCCTCCCGTGGGGGGCGCCTACCCCAAAGCACCGGCCACAGGCCCCCCCCTGGAGGGTAGAGCGCGTCAACGCTGACTCGCTGGAGCTGGTGGAGGCGCACCTTGGCATCCCTGACGGTAAACTCCAAGAGGGTGGTGGTGCCCAAGCCCCACACCTGGGGATCCAGCTGCAGGTGGGCCCAGGGGCCTAGGAGCCACTCCTCCTTGGGCCAGGGAGGGGGCCCGGCCTTATGCGCTGGGGCTCCACCTTGCCCTCCTGCTCCACCCCCTCCCCGCCCCCCACCCCTGCCCCTACCCCCGCTCCCTTCCCTGCCTCTGCCCCTCCCCCCCCCCCTATCTACCCCCCCCTGCCCCTGGCCCTGACCACCCTCCTGCCCTTGCCCGCCCAGGCGCCTTGCAGGCAGAGGACGGAGGTGGGTAGCTCGCTCCTCCGGTGTCAAGAGGTAGTTGGGCTTGTTCAGGCGGGCCACCGCAGCCGGCTCCCAAACTGCCCCCTCCACCACCTGGAACGACCCCAGGGGCCCCTGACCCGTGGGGTTAAGGGGGAAGAGCCGCCCGTTGGGGGCCACCCAGTGGGAAGGATGGAGCGCGGGGTGGCACCGAGCCACGAACCCCACCCCGGGCCCCACCCTCAGGCATTCCCAATCAGGTGGGGGGGGGTCACGGAGGTCCACCCACTGCTGCCAGGGCTCCGGGAGGCAGGCTCTAACCAGGTCTGCAGCCCACCGGGTGACACCCTCGTGCTGAGACTGCCGCTGAAGGGCCTCCCGCACGTGACGGACATGGGTCCAACCCTGGCCCTCTGCCTCCTGCCTAGCAGAAGGTATCAGGCGGATCAGAGGGTTGAACCACAACGGTTCCGCCATCACCGAGTAGAAGGATTGACTCTCTGGGGGTACCACCCGGAACAGGCGAAGTTGGGCCAAGGCGGCCACGTGAGCTCGCAGCCGCGGGGTGATATTGCGCAAGGTAGGGGCGCTGGGGTCTGTGATGACCCAGGTGCTGAGGCCGTGGCTGGGGTCTGCCAAAAGGCTGTGGGTAAGGGGTTGCCAAGGGCGCACCCGGGGCGACCAAAGCTGGGCCAACATCTTCGCCCGCATGGCTGTGCTGATGACCCCTAGGTCTGGGAGCCCCACCCCTCCCTCCCGCCGGGGCAACACGCAGATGGCCTCGCTAGGGTACAGGCGGTTGCTGTTGGGGCTGCGCTCCTGGGGAAGGTCTGACGCAGCAACAAAGCGTTTGATGGCAAGGGCCATGGCCTGCGCCAAGGCTGTGGGAGGTTGCACGGCGGCCATCTGGTAGATGACCTTACTGGCCAGGCACTGCTGAGCTACCTGTACCCTCCCAAGCAGGTTGAGGCCCAGGGGCTGCCAAGGGAGGGAGGCCGCTGTGATGGCAGCTGCAGCACCACCATAGGCGGCCTCTCCTGTGGCAGCGTAAGAGGTCGCCCCCAGGGGGACCCCCAGGTGTCGCACCACCAACCCCGGCGGCGCGGCGCGGATGACCCCCCCTGCCCCTGCCCCTGCTCCTGCCCCTGCCCCTGCCCCTGCCCCTGCCCCTGCCCCTGCCCCTGCCCCTGCCCCTGCCCCTGCCCCTGCCCCTGCCCCTGTCCCTGCCCCTGCCCCTGCCCCTGCCCCTGCCCCTGCCCCTGCCCCTGCCCCTGCCCCTGCCCCTGGCCCTGCCCCCGCCTCTACCCTTCCCCTCTCCCCTTCCTTAGCTCCTCCCCTTCCCCCTCCCTCCCCTCCCACCCTTGCCAACCCTGCTCCCTCCGCCACCAGGGCCTCCGGCTCGCCCTGACCGGTCACTGGTTGGACGCACGGCAGGGCCACGCTCTTGCTCACGCTCAGCGCTGGGCCGCCTGCGGCGCGAAACCGCTCCAAGGCCTCCACCACCACTTCCCCGTCCTTGACCCGATCCGCCACGAGGATGGTGAGGTCGTCCGCGTACTCCTTGGTGGGAAGCGCGGGGGTCAGGGTGGCAGCGTGCATGGCCAGGGGACTAGTGGGAATAGCGGGGGTGGTGATGCGACCCGCCCGCTGGAGCGAGCTGAGGTAGCTAACGAGCGGTTGCAACACCACACACCAGTACAACGGGGAAGCCCCACTGCCCTGTAGAAGCCCAGAGGCCAAGGGGAAGCTGTCGGTGAGGTAGCCGTTGACGAGCACCTGGCTGGTGGCCCCCCGGTGCAGCAGCTGCGCCCAGCGCACGTGCCCCTGCTGGCTGAACCCCATGGCCTCTAGCGTGTCATGGAGCAGGCTCCAGGAAACGTTGTCATAGGCCCCTGCCAGGTCCAGCAACAGAAGCCAGGCAGAGCTGTGCCGCTGCTGGAGCCACTCCAGCAAGCCTAGGTGGAACTGCACGCTGTCGTTGATGTCCCTCCCCAGGATGAAAGCTGACTGGGAAGGAGACACCAGCAGGTCCAGCGGCAGCTGCAGCCTGTCCTCTAGGGCCCGGGCCACCAGACGCACATCGCAGTTGAGCAGCGTGATGGGGCGGTACCCCGCCACCTGGTCTCTAGGCTTGCCAGCCTTGGGCACCAGGGTAATGACCCCAGTGAGGAACTCAGCCAGGGGGGCTGGGTCGCTCGTATCTGCCAGAGCCTCCCTTAGCATGGCCCGCAAAGGGCCCACCAGCTGAGGCCAAAGCCGGTCGTACACCTCCATGGGCAGCCCGTCTAGCCCCGGGGCCTTGCTGTGAGCACTGCCTTGAAGGGCCCGACCCAGCTCCTCCTCCGAGAGCATGGGATCTCCCCCAGGCCCTTCCGCAGCCCTGGCCTGAGCGGGGGTGAGACGGGAGGTAAGGCAGTTTAGCAGAGTGGCGCGCGCGGCTGGGTCGATGGCCTTTGCAGCGTAGACTCCGGTAGGCGCGGCGGCTGAATAGTGATGTTCAAGAGCCTGGCACGCTGAGCGCACCCCGTTTGGAGTGGTGAGGTCGGCCGCCAAGCCGGGCTGCCCGGGGAGCTGAAGGGAGGAGATGAGGGTGGGGGTGTGCGCAGGCTGGTCGCGGTGGTAGAAGAAGAAGGAGGAGCGGTCGCCATACACCTGGTCCAGGACAGCGCTGGCTAGCAGGGACTGATGGGCCACCTGCACGCGCTCCCCCACCCCGGCTAGGGCTGTCGTCTCACCGAGGTGCTGCGCTGCAAGCACCTCTGCCTGGCCGGCCTGCTCTGCTTGCTGCAGTAGGCGCACGAGGTGGGCCCTAGCAGCCAAGGCTGCCTTCTCCCTGCGCTGCCGCAGGTCACGCCTAGCTCGGCGCTTGGTCCGCAGGAATTGCTGGGCCCTCAGGGCCATGCCCTGCTTGATGCGGGCCCACCTGGCCCTGTGCCCGTCCCTAGGCTGCGCCCCCAGCTGTCTGGCGGCCTCATGGTGAGCGTCCTCCGCCTGTAGGTACCCCTTGAGATAGTCCAGCAGCTCAGGGTCGTCAAGGTGGGCGGGGTGCAGCTGCCAGGGGGCGGGGGCAGTGAGGGGGGGGTCGGGAGGGCACAGGGAGACAGAGACGGGCTGGTGGTCGGTGGGCACCGGTCGCACCCCCAAGATGGTGCTGTCCAACTGCCACTGAGCTAGGCCCTCCGAGACATACCACCGGTCTAGGCGGGCGCCTGTCTGCCAACGCTCACTGAAGTGAGTGAGGTCCCTGGCAGAGGGGGGGCGTAGCTGCCGCCAGGCGTCCACCAGGCCCCTCTCCGTCACCAGCTGCCTCAGCTGCTCTGCCCCCTGGCCCCGGCTACCCACCCAGGCCTCCCCGTGCTGAGAGCCCTGCGGGACCCCTACCCTATCCCAAGGGGAGAGGATGCAATTGAAGTCACCCCCCATGATGATGAGGCGGCCCTCCGCAGTTGGGGGAAGGCAGGCGGGGAGGCAATCAGAAAAGAACGTGGAGCGCTCCGACTGTTGCGCTGGGGCATATACGCACACCAAGGAGACAGGCCTACCAGCCAGAACCCCGTCCACTCGCAGGACCCGTCCCTGGGCCGCCTCTGCCTGCAGCTGCACCTGGGTGCACCCCTTCAGGAGGGTGGAGGGCTTCACGAGCACTAGGCAACCCTGGGAGCTGCCGGTGCCGGGAGTGTAGAACCACTGCCCACGCCAGGCTGGCTTGGCCCCGGAGAGGGCTTCGGCCCACTGCCACACGCTTTCCGCCTTGTGGCACTCTTGGAGGAAAACTACCTGCGCCGGGCTGTCAGCGGCCCAGTCTAGCAGAGCCTGAAGCTTGTGCGGTTGGGCTAGGCCCTGCACGTTGAGGGTGACCGCCATAAACCTGGCAGCCACACCTGGGCGCTGCATAGCTAAGCTTGGCTCGCCCCCGCGCGGGCTACGCGTGTCTGGTGGAGGGTGGTTGGGCTAGGAGGGGAAGGCTGACCTGACAGGGGGTGGGGGATGGGGGGAGGGACGGAAGTGGCCTCAATGCAAGCCAGCTTAGCCCCAGGGCGACGAAGGCGGACCCGGGGCTCACGACTATAGATGGCTAGTGGGGGCCGAGGGGGAAGCGGACCGAAGGGCAGACCCTCTTCATCCTGGACACTTACTCGCTCTGGCTGCTGCCGCTTTGGCACGCTGGGCCTCTCCTCTTGGGGGCAAGGTGACTCAACTACAGGGCTGGCAGAGGCCCCCTGCGAGCTGGCTAGGCTGGAGGTGGGGCTGAGCAGGCCGTAGCGGAGCGTGTGTGGGGTCCCCCGGCCAAGGTGGGTAGCACGCTGCCTGTCGGCTTGCCGCTGCCAAAGCTGAGCCTCCCTCTCATCAGAGCTAGAACTTGAAGAAAGAATGCCAAAGCGGCGCCGGCGAGGCCTACCTTGGGCTTGCTGGGCTGCTGGCTGGGTAGAGCCTCCCCTCGGCCAACGCTGAGCCTCCCGCTGACGCTCCTCCCTAACGGCCCTCCTGTCATCCGGAGAAGGGCGCGGAGAGGCCCTAGCGACGCTGACAGACCTGCGAGGAGGATGACTGCCATGGAGCTCTACGGCCCGGCCTCGCGCAAAGACCAGCCGGTTGTCCACCCCGCTCGAGGGACTGACTTCTTGCGTTGGGAGGGGAAGGGTGGAGCCAACACTCAGGGCGGCGGGGTCCGCTAACTCAGCGTCCATGAGGGAGGGAGGGCTGCCGGAAGGGGCTCCACCTACCCACTGCCCGGCCGCTACTAGGCCCCTGGCTGTGGCAGCTCTGAGCTTTTTGGCCGCAACCTTGCCTCTGGAGGCCAGCACCGCGCCCTTGGTTAGGGCCTTCTCCAGCAGCCCCAAGTTACATGGGAGGCGAGGGGAGGCTGACAGGGGGGGGCTGGGAGGGGAGCTCATGGCGATGGGTCCCTCAGGGTGGAGGGAGAGAGGAGAAAAGGAAAGAGGGTTAGCCAAAGGGAGGTGGGGGGGGCCAGAGGGTTGCACAAAAGGTAGAGAGGTAGGAGGGGGGTGACACATGGGGTCAGGTACAAGAGGAGGCAGGTGCGTCCGGGCCACAAAGGCCCCTGGGGCTTTGGGCTGGAAGGTGGTGGACGTAGGGAAAATGGTAGGGATCAGGGGGTGGGAAAGGCGGGGACAGTCCAGAGCCATCGGGGTAGCTCCAATCCCCGGCGCAGCCGCAGCCCCAGCCCCACCCCCAGCCCCAGCCCCAGCCGCAGCCCCAGCCCTATCTCCAGCCCCAGCCCCAGTCCCAGCCCTAGCCCCATCCCCATCCCCATCCCCATCCCCATCCCCATCCCCATCCCCAGTCCCAGCCCCAACCGCAGCCGCAGCCCCAGCCGCAGCCGCAACCCCAGTCCCATGCCTAGCCCCGGCCCCAGCCTCACCCTTGGCCCCAACTGTAGCTCCTGCTCCCGCCCCAACCACAACCCCCGCCCCCGCCCCCGCCCCCGCCCCAGCCCCAACCCCAGGCCCAGCCTCTGCCCCTGCCCCTGCCCCTGCACCAGCTCCAGCCCCAGCCACCGCCCCAAACCCAGCCCCCCGGGCCCTCGCCGCAGACCGAGATGTAACCCCAACCCCTACTCCTGTCCCCCAACCCCGCTGCTCTGTGTCACCCCTTGAGGGAACTTGGGCAGCCCATGACGGGCCTAACCACTGGCCCCCGGGACGCTCCGTAACAGCTGGGCCCCAAGAGCAAACAAACCGGGGATGCCTCCCACGTGAGGAAGCGGACGGGCGGATTCCCAAACCTTTAAGCCCACGCCCTGTAGCCCCTGACTTGACCCTTGACCCTGACCCCGCCCCATCCTCTCCTCCCACCCAAGACCCCGCTCCTTCCCCCGCCCTTGCCCCTACCCCCGCCTCCATCCCCGCCTCAAAGCCGGGGTTGGGGCTACGGGAAGCCAATCTCTCCACCTGCAGCTCCCGAGCCCTCTCGACCCAAGCCGTGCCACCTCTAGCTGCGGTGGGAAGTTTGGGGGTGGCAGCAGGGTGAGGCTGCTGCTTTAGCTGAGCCCGCGAGACCTGCTCCACCTTGGCCGCCTCTGGCCTGGCCGAGCCTCCCCCCGCTGTGGTGCGCTGGGTGGGGGTGATAGTAACATGATCAGGGTCAGGGCTCAGGGTGGCAGGGCTGAGCGGCTGCTGCTGCTGCCCCTGGGAGCCGCCCCCCACCCTGGCCACCTCAGGCCTGGCCGTGCCACCCCCCGCTGTGGTGCGCTGGGTGGGGGTGGCAGCAGCCTGGTCAGGGTCGGGGCTCAAGGTGGCAGGGCTGAGCGGCTGCTGCTGCTGCCCCTGGGAGCCGCCCCCCACCCTGGCCACCTCAGGCCTGGCCGAGCCACCCCCCGCTGCGGTGCGCTGGGTGGGGGTGGCAGCAGCCTGGTCAGGGTCACGGCTTGGTGCGGCAGGGCTGAGCGGCTGCTGCTGCTGCCCCTGGGAGCCGCCCCCCACCCTGGCCACCTCAGGCCTGGCCGTGCCACCCCCCGCTGTGGTGCGCTGGGTGGGGGTGGCAGCAGCCCGGTCAGGGTCAGGGCTCAGGGTGGCAGGGCTGAGCGGCTGCTGCTGCTGCCCCTGGGAGCCGCCCCCCACCCTGGCCACCTCAGGCCTGGCCGTGCCACCCCCCGCTGTGGTGCGCTGGGTGGGGGTGGCAGCAGCCTGGTCAGGGTCGGGGCTCAGGGTGGCAGGGCTGAGCGGCTGCTGCTGCTGCCCCTGGGAGCCGCCCCCCACCCCGGCCACCTCAGGCCTGGCCGTGCCACCCCCCGCTGTGGTGCGCTGGGTGGGGGTGGCAGCAGCCTGGTCAGGGTCAGGGCTCAGGGTGGCAGGGCTGAGCAGCTGCTGCTGCTGCCCCTGGGGGCCGCCCACCACCCTGGCCACCTCAGGCCTGGCCGTGCCACCCCCCCCTGTGGTGCGCTGGGTGGGGGTGGCAGCAGCCTGGTCAGGGTCAGGGCTCAGGGTGGCAGGGCTGAGCGGCTGCTGCTGCTGCCACTGGGAGCCGCCCCCCACCCTGGCCACCTCAGGCCTGGCCGTGCCACCCCCCGCTGTGGTGCGCTGGGTGGGGGTGGCAGCAGCCCGGTCAGGGTCAGGGCTCAGGGTGGCAGGGCTGAGCGGCTGCTGCTGCTGCCCCTGGGAGCCGCCCACCACCCTGGCCACCTCAGGCCTGGCCGTGCCACCCCCCGCTGTGGTGCGCTGGGTGGGGGTGGTAGCAGCCTGGTCAGGGTCAGGGCTCAGGGTGGCAGGGCTGAGCGGCCGCTGCTGCTGCCCCTGGGAGCCGCCCCCCACCCCGGCCACCTCAGGCCTGGCCGTGCCACCCCCCGCAGTGGTGCGCTGGGTGGGGGTGGCAGCAGCCCGGTCAGGGTCAGGGCTCAGGGTGGCAGGGCTGAGCGGCGGCTGCTGCTGCTGCCCCTGGGAGCCGCCCACCACCCTGGCCACCTCAGGCCTGGCCGTGCCACCCCCCGCTGTGGTGCGTTGGGTGGGGGTGGCAGCAGCCTGGTCAGGGTCAGGGCTCAGGGTGGCAGGGCTGAGCGGCTGCTGCTGCTGCCCCTGGGGGCCGCCCCCCATCCTGGCCACCTCAGGCCTGGCCGGGCCACCCCCCGCTGTGGTGCGCTGGGTGGGGGTGGCAGCAGCCTGGTCAGGGTCAGGGCTCAGGGTGGCAGGACTGAGCGGCTGCTGCTGCTGCCCCTGGGGGCCGCCCCCCATCCTGGCCACCTCAGGCCTGGCCGGGCCACCCCCCGCTGTGGTGCGCTGGGTGGGGGTGGCAGCAGCCTGGTCAGGGTCAGGGCTCAGGGTGGCAGGACTGAGCGGCTGCTGCTGCTGCCCCTGGGGGCCGCCCCCCATCCTGGCCACCTCAGGCCTGACCGGGCCACCCCCCGCTGTGGTGCGCTGGGTGGGGGTGGCAGCAGCCTGGTCAGGGTCAGGGCTTGGTGTGGCAGGGCTGAGCGGCTGCTGCTGCTGCCCCTGGGGGCCGCCCCCCATCCTGGCCACCTCAGGCCTGGCCGTGCCACCCCCCGCTGTGGTGCGCTGGGTGGGGGTGATAGTAACATGATCAGGGTCAGGGCTCAGGGTGGCAGGGCTGAGCGGCTGCTGCTGCTGCCCCTGGGAGCCGCCCACCACCCTGGCCACCTCAGGCCTGGCCGTGCCACCCCCCGCTGTGGTGCGCTGGGTGGGGGTGGTAGCAGCCTGGTCAGGGTCAGGGCTCAGGGTGGCAGGGCTGAGCGGCCGCTGCTGCTGCCCCTGGGAGCCGCCCCCCACCCCGGCCACCTCAGGCCTGGCCGTGCCACCCCCCGCAGTGGTGCGCTGGGTGGGGGTGGCAGCAGCCCGGTCAGGGTCAGGGCTCAGGGTGGCAGGGCTGAGCGGCGGCTGCTGCTGCTGCCCCTGGGAGCCGCCCACCACCCTGGCCACCTCAGGCCTGGCCGTGCCACCCCCCGCTGTGGTGCGTTGGGTGGGGGTGGCAGCAGCCTGGTCAGGGTCAGGGCTCAGGGTGGCAGGGCTGAGCGGCTGCTGCTGCTGCCCCTGGGGGCCGCCCCCCATCCTGGCCACCTCAGGCCTGGCCGGGCCACCCCCCGCTGTGGTGCGCTGGGTGGGGGTGGCAGCAGCCTGGTCAGGGTCAGGGCTCAGGGTAGCAGGACTGAGCGGCTGCTGCTGCTGCCCCTGGGGGCCGCCCCCCATCCTGGCCACCTCAGGCCTGGCCGGGCCACCCCCCGCTGTGGTGCGCTGGGTGGGGGTGGCAGCAGCCTGGTCAGGGTCAGGGCTCAGGGTGGCAGGACTGAGCGGCTGCTGCTGCTGCCCCTGGGGGCCGCCCCCCATCCTGGCCACCTCAGGCCTGACCGGGCCACCCCCCGCTGTGGTGCGCTGGGTGGGGGTGGCAGCAGCCTGGTCAGGGTCAGGGCTTGGTGTGGCAGGGCTGAGCGGCTGCTGCTGCTGCCCCTGGGGGCCGCCCCCCATCCTGGCCACCTCAGGCCTGGCCGTGCCACCCCCCGCTGTGGTGCGCTGGGTGGGGGTGGTAGTAACATGGTCAGAGACAGGGCCCAGGGTGGCAGGGGGGGTCTGGTGTTGGGGGGGGAGGAGGCGGGGTTGCTCAGCCGGGGAGTGAGGGGTATGGTCTTGCCCTGTTTGAGGTGGGGGTGGGGGAGGAGGGGTAGTAGGCTGACCAGAAGGTGCAGAGGAGGGAGGGTGGGTGGCAGGGTGGTTGTGGGACTGGTCAGGGGGATGATCAGGGCGCCGTGGCGAGTGCCCAGAATGGGGAGGGGGAGGGGGTGGAGGGGGAGGGGGTGGAGGGGGAGGGGGTGGAGGGGGCCGGGGGGTGGGAGGCTGGCCTGCAGGCCCCTGAGGGGGCCTGAGAAGCTGCTCAGGGTCAGAGAGGGGGTCCTCTAGGGGCCGGGAGTCCCCACCCAGCTGGAAAACCTGCACCTTGCCCCAACCCCCCGTGGGTGTGGCGAACCTGCTAGGAAGGCGGGTCAGCTTGTCGTCCCCGACAGGGGTGGTCACTATGGCCTCCACAACGTACCCATTCCCCACCTCTGACCCTTTGAAACAGCTGGTGCGAGAGTGAGCTCCCAGGCGCTCACTAAGAACTGCTGCCGAGGACAGCTGCAGAGTCTCAGGCAGGCCAGGGGGAGGGGCAGGGCTGACCTCATACCCCACTGCCCTGAGCAGGGCTGCCACCAAGCCCACCTTGCTTGCTAGGGGACTGTTGTGATGGATGACCACTTCGACTGCCTGAGGGGGGGGGCCTGGATCTAGAGGCTCCACAGGCACCCACAGGGTATCGCCTAGGAACTTCACCTGAAGCGAGGGTTGGGCAATCAGCTGGGCGTCTAGGCTCCTGCCTGCTGGACTGGTGTGGTCATGCACCAACACCAAACCGTGGTGTGGGTGGCCTGCAGAGTGAAGGCAAGACAGGGAAGCGACTGCCCTGCCCTCACGCTGCTTACGGGCTAGAAGGGCTGTGCTGCAGGCCTCAACAAAGGCTGCAACGTCGGCCTGGGGGGGAGGAAGGAGGGGGTGCTGCTGCTGGTACAGCTGCAAGCGTTCCCTGCAAAGGCGGCCCAAAGGGACAAACCAAGCCCCAGCACTGAAGTGCTGAAGGGTTTGGGGCTGGATATGGGAGTCCCTGGTCAGAGGCTGGGCCGAGGAGAAAATGTAACGCTGCAACACCTGCGCCAGCAGCTGAGAGGTAGCAACTGGCTCCATAGGGATCTCTGTTGCGTTGGAATAGGTGCTCGCGAGATGTTAGTGGTGCACATCCGGTGCATTATATACCCACGTAGCATTCCTCCCCGCCTATTGGGGTCCGTCCTCGGGCCCTTAGCTCTACAAGGACTTGCCTTGGGCATTTCGGTGCACACGAGTGAGCGAAACCCCATCCAGGTAATATATTTACCGGATGGGGGAGAGATACCACGCATTTTCCAAGGATCGAACCCGTGTCCTCTCGACACATTGGGTATCGGTCGGAAACCAATGTTGCGTTGGAATAGGTGCTCATGAGATGTTAGTGGTGCACATCCGGTGCATTATATACCCACGTAACATTCAATGTTACGTGGGTATATAATGCACCGGATGTGCACCACTAACATCTCGCGAGCACCTATTCCAACGCAACATTGGTTTCCTACCGATACCCAATGTGTCGAGAGGACACGGGTTCGATCCTTGGAAAATGCGTGGTGTCTCTCCCACATCCGGTAGAAAGATTACCTGGATGGGGTTCCGCTCACTCGTGTGCACCGGAAAGCCCAAGGCACCGCCTTGTAGAGCTAAGGGCCCGAGGACGGACCCCAATAGGCGGGGAGGAATGTTACGTGGGTATATAATGCACCGGATGTGCACCACTAACATCTCGCGAGCACCTATTCCAACGCAACATTGGTTTCCGACCGATACCCAATGTGTCGAGAGGGCACGGGTTCGATCCTTGGAAATTGCGTGGTGTCTCTCCCACATCCGGTAGAAAGATTACCTGGATGGGGTTCCGCTCACTCGTGTGCACCGGAAAGCCCAAGGCACGGCCTTGTAGAGCTAAGGGCCCGAGGACGGACCCCAATAGGCGGGGAGGAATGTTACGTGGGTATATAATGCACCGGATGTGCACCACTAACATCTCATGAGCACCTATTCCAACGCAACAATCTCCATGTCAGCCTGGGGGGCCAAACGCGCAGGCAGGGGCACGACGTCAGCAAAGCACCAGCCAGGGGGTAGCACACTGGGTGATAACTTAGCTCAGCGGTCCCCCAATGACCCGGGGGCCGCGCAGCCGTATCTCATGTTGCATGTTACACTGGTGTATGCAAGCACCGCTTCGCTCACCTGCTGTCTCCGCGCAGAGCGCAATGGACAAGATCCGCTTCATGAAATGGATGCGCGATGCGAGACTGGTGAGCGAGGCGGGGCCGCCTGCCGGGTTGCCCAGCGCGGCCCTGGACGGAATCTACCGGCGCGCGCTGCAGCAAGGGCAGGTGCGGCCGCCGTTGTGATGCGGGTTGCTCTGTGCGGACACGGCAGTACAGGGCAGGTCTTGAGAGCAGCACGCTCAGCTGGTGGTCTGGTCATGGACAGTGCTGAGGCCGGCCCAGGGTCTTCCCCACATGCTCCGACCTAGACCGTCTGTCTGCGTTGCTGCTCAGCTTAAAGCTCCAAGTTGGCAGCTGCTGCTGCTGCTCAGGCTGCTTAGGTTTGACACGTCTCCCCCGCTATTGGCGGCGAACTTCTTGTCCCTACATTCCCCTGGTTGCCCCTCCATGACTGCCTGCTTCCCACCTGGCTGGCTCGAATCCCCACCCCTCCCCCCCCGACTGCTGCTGCTGGTGGCCCGCAGCGCGCTCTGAACTTCCTCTTGTTCCTGGAGGCACTGCGCCTGGTGGCCACTGCGCTGCGACTCAGCCTGAACGAGGTGGCGGAGCAGCTGGTGCTGGTGCACGCCCCGCTCAGCGCATGAGACAGCCCCCTACCTCAGCCAACCTGACTGCCCTGTCCTTGCCTGAACTCAAGTCGGATTCCCAGTTGGGGGAATGTAAGTCGTGCTTTGCACCGTCATAATCGTTTGGCCATGCCCTTCAGCAAGGTGGGCATGATGACTGGCGACCCGCTCCATGGCTGCCTGTGCATAGATGGTCATACTGAACTCAACCATGAACCGCTTCCTTGTCCTTGCTCTAGTCACCCTCATATTCCAGCCCAGGGTCTGAAGTGCACTAGCAAGCAAAGGAGGATCACCTGAATCCGCCCTTGTGCAACCGGTTTGCACCTCTTGCACTTCATCAACTCGTAACCTACCTGCCGCCATCGCCCCTGCTCAACATCCGAACCTCCGTTGCCCAGTCTAAACTTAGCCATGCAACTTCGTTGTAACCATCATGATATCATGCAGCAACAGCCTGCCTCATGCCCCTCAGCGGAGGTGGGTGAGGGGGGCACCATGTGATGGGCTATGAGTGGGCACGACAACCATTCGACAACGCGTAATTCTGTAACTTTGTAACTTTGTAATTACATGGTTTTCCTCAGGGAAATCGTGTAATTACATATGGTCATGTAATTACGTAGTTACACACTCGCGCTGAAGGCCGTCGGCAACATGTCGGAGGCTGAATAACAATACAAGAAGCGGATGGCCTCAGGGCTGAGAGGCACATCGCTTCCTTCACCACTGTTGCACAGTGGACTTGGAGGATCATCCATGAAGAGGCACAAGACTCAGACGAAGTCGGCGTGGGTGATGGAACAGCTGACGGCCGTCACAACACCAACAAGCGACCCCGGCGAGACTGACGGCCTTGTCAACGGCGTTCTACGGTACTCTTGCAATCACTGCAATAAGGAGGATTTGGCGAGCAGTAACAAGGACCGCCTAAAGAGACACCTCTTGCACTGCACCATGGAACATGGAGCATCGCCGGGAAGCGCATCAGCAAGAGAACGAGGATGTTGTGACCACCCCGAGCAGCAGACAGCTCGCGCAGCACTCGTGGAGAATAAGGCCGAGTGGGCGATTTTAGTTAAGGGGGACTGCAGATAGCCCTTTCAAAGGCCGTCCCATCGCCATATGTTTCATGATTTTAATCGACGTGGTTGGGCTGTAATCGGCCTTTAGCTGAAGGGTCGTAACCTTGTGCAGGGTTTCGCCAAACCGTGCACAGGGTTTCAACTGGCTCAGCCCCTAGGTGGCCGTCAAGCCAGTTCCTGACCCTGTGCAGCGTTTAATAGACCGTGTGCAGGGTTTCATTGACCGTGTGCAGCGTTTCATAGACCGTGCACAGGGTTTCATAGACCGTGCACAGGGTTTGGTGTGGCTCAGTTCCTAGGCGTTTCTGACCGTGTGCAGGGTTTCGCCAATCAAGTCTCCCGCTAACTCTTCCACCTGTGAGGTAGATTAATGTGCCGCTGTCAGGTGGAATAACCCAACCGCCAAACCGCTGCCCGCCCAGGTCGTGTTGCTCTGTCTACGGCCGATGTAGCCCGACGTTGTCGAGCTAGTGTTGGGATGGGCAACAGCCACTGGGCTGTAGTAGTGGCAGCGACAGCCTGCTTCTCGACTGTCGTAGGCGCAGGTCTCCGTCCATTGCCAGGGCCCGCTAGCGGGTCCACGCCAGATGAACCCCCTCCTTGAGGTAACGTTGCAGTCAGTCCGTAACCGCAGGCTGTCGTCCTGACGTTGACGTTGGCTCTCCTGTGCTACGTAGGGAATGCAGTTGAAGAACAGCCTCATCAGCAGCCAGTCCGCTGAACGGCATGGACAGCCTGGGCCGAAGAGAAGACAGGCAGCAGATGCAGTAGATGCAGAAGCTGCAAATAGATGCCGCCCAGCCCCACCCCTCGCCGCCACAGCCCAGCCCTGCCCCACCCCCTCCCAGCCTTGCGTTGCCCCTTCCCACCCTGCCCTGCCCTGCCCAGCCCTGCCCCACGCCATCCCTGCCTTGCATTGCCCCTCCCCTCCATGCCCAGCCCTGCCCCACCCTCTTCCAGCCTTGCGTTGCCCCTCCCCTCCCTGCCCAGCCCTGCCCTACCCCCTCCCAGCCCTGCCCCACCCCCTCCCAGCCCCGCCCCACCCCACCCCCTCCCAGCCCAGCCCCTCCCCCTCCCGGCCCAGCCCCTCCCCCTCCCGGCCCAGCCCCACCCCCTCCCAGCCCCGCCCCACCCCACCCCCTCCCAGCCCTGCCCCACCCCCTCCCGGCCCAGCCCTGCCCTGCCCTGCCTTGCCCTGCCCTGCCCTGCCCTGCCTTGCCCTGCCCTGCCCTGCCTTGACCTGACCTGACCTGACCTGACCTGCCTGTAGGTGTGTGGTAGTGCAGGCTGCAGGTGTGTTGCAGTGCATAAGCAGCAGCAGCAGCAGGGAGCAGTGCATGTGTTGTAGTGCATGAGCAGCAGCAGAAGCAGGCTGTAGTGCATGAGCAGCAATGCAAGGACAGCAGCAACAGTGGATGGGCAGCAGCAGCAGCCTGTAGGTGTGTGGCAGTGCAGGCTGCAGGTAGCAGCAGGCTGCAGGTGTGCTGCAGTGCATGAGCAGCAGCAACAGGATGCAGTACATGTGTTTCAGTGCATGAGCATCGGTTCATGGGAAGCAGCAGCAAGTTGTAAGTGTGTGGCAGTGCAGGTAGCAACAGGCTGTAGGTGTGCTTCAGTGCATGAGTAGCACCAGCAGGATGCAATGCATGTGCTGCAGTGCATGAGCAGCAGCAGCAGCAAGCTGTAAGTGTGTTGCGGTGCATGAGCAGCAGCAGGTTGTAATGCATGAGCAGTGCATGGACAGCAGCAGCAGGCTGTAGGTGTGTGGCAGTGCAGTCTTGTATTAGCAATCAGCAGCAACTTTGAGCCCATCTGAGAAAACTGTTGCATGGTACAAAAGCTTTCAAAAGGCTGTCCTGAGCTTCCGTTCAGTTCCATGCCATACATGCTGATTTGTAAGCTGTGAATGGTCAAGATGTAATGAAGAAAACGGTGGTGGTCATTAGTCGTGTATCCTCTTCTCAAATGATACTTACGCCCCTTGTATGGACACCACCACCACGCGGTGATGCGCTAATGCTGCAAATTCGGTAGCCACATGCTACATACCCCCTTTGCATGTATGCATCACGGTCATGCTTAGCAAGTGCAGGCCTGGCAGTGATCCACACCCAATGTGTCACAGCTAGCTGAACTACGGTTGGAACCTACAGTGGAGGCTTATCAGATCCAGCCACATGCTAGGGTGTGGTGCGCCACATGCCCCTTGTATGGACACCACCACCACGCGGTGATGCGCTAATGCTGCAAATTTGGTAGCCACATGCTACATACCCCCTTTGCATGTATGCATCACGGTCATGCTTAGCAAGTGCAGGCCTGGCAGTGATCCACACCCAATGTGTCACAGCTAGCTGAACTACGGTTGGAACCTACAGTGGAGGCTTATCAGATCCAGCCACATGCTAGGGTGTGGTGCGCCACATGCCCCTTGTATGGACACCACCACCACGCGGTGATGCGCTAATGCTGCAAATTTGGTAGCCACATGCTACATACCCCCTTTGCATGTATGCATCACGGTCATGCTTAGCAAGTGCAGGCCTGGCAGTGATCCACACCCAATGTGTCACAGCTAGCTGAACTACGGTTGGAACCTACAGTGGAGGCTTATCAGATCCAGCCACATGCTAGTGTGTGGTGCGCCACATGCCCCACTCATGATAAACAAGGACCGGTCGCGATTGGACCGACCATAGCTAATTGCAAACTAGAGTAGAAGGCCGTTCGAACGGTACAAGTCTTACGTTAATCCGCGCATCCGTTGCGACGTAATTTGGCCGCCAATTTGTAAACCAAGCAATCTGCACAGATGTCGATTGTTCATTAGCTGCACAGCTGCAGTAAACCGACATCTGCACAGATGCAACATAATCAACATCTGTGCAGCTGCATGACGTCGACATCTGCACAGATGTCGATTATTGCCTTGGCTGTGCAGATGTTGATACCAACATCTGTGCAGCTGCTTACCACAACATCTGCACAGATGTCGACTATTACATTTAAGCCTTGGCTGTGCAGATGTTGATACCAACATCTGTGCAGCTGCTGACCACAACATCTGCACAGATGTCGACTATTACATTTGAGCCTTGGCTGTGCAGATGTTGTCTATAGCATCTGCACAGATGTCGACTTTTACATTCGCGGCTTGGCTGTGCAGATGTCGTGGCTTCATCTGCACAGATGTCGACTATTTCATCGACTCTTACATCCGCAAAACACATGTATTGACACCCAAACACCCCGCAACACCTTGCTACACCCCCGCAAAACACATGTATTGACGACCTAACACCCCGCAACACCTCGCTACACCCCCGCAAAACACATGTATTGACGACCTAACACCCCGCAACACCTCGCTACACCCCCGCAAAACACATGTATTGACGACCTAACACCCCGCAACATCCCCGCAAAACACATGTTTGGACACCCAAACATCCCGCAACACCTCGCTACGGGACTTGCAAGCACATGTCTCGATGCACCATCACTCCACAACACCTCAATATGGAAATGCTAAGCAAATGCATTGATGCACCCAATGACCGCAACACCCCCCTACGATGTGACAAGGTAGCAACGACACAACACAACAACAAGGTGACACCACACACCACCATCACCATCACCATCACCACACTCAGGTTGAACATGCATCACCATCACCATCACCATCACCACCACCATCACCATCACCATCACCATCACCATCATCCACACCACACCACCCCACACCACACCACCACACCACACCACCCCACACCACACCACACCACACCACACCACACCGCACCACACCACACCACACCACACCGCACCACACCACACCACACCACACCACACCACACCACACCACACCACACCACACCACACCACACCACACCACACCGCACCACACCACAACCCAACAAGGTGACAACACAACAACATCGCAGCAAGGCGGTAAGATGACGAGGACAACAAGCACGGGCTGACAACCACCCAAGCGCTCAGCTATCCCTTTTGAGAGGGATGGGTAGGGTCATTGTGGTGTGTGGGCATGGCATGGCCAGGGTGGGCTGGGTGGGCTGCTACTCCAAGCTGCCCGCTCCAGGTTGCCCGCTCCAGGTTGCTACGCCAAGGGTAGGGTAGGGAGAGGGCTGCTACGCCAAGGGTAGGGTAGGGAGAGGGCTGCTACGCCAAGGGTAGGGTAGGGAGAGGGCTGCTACGCCAAGGGTAGGGTAGGGAGAGGGCTGCAACGTGTGTCGTGGGGCGGGGGGTGGGAAAGGCGGGAGGTAGGTGGGGTGCCAGGCTTGGAGGTGGTGGGACAGGGGAGGGGAGGGGGAAGGGGAAAGGAGGAAGGGGGGAAGAGGGAAGGGCTGACCGTGGGACCTGCAGTAAACAGTGGGCATCTTTGCGGTTAGGCTGGGCATCAGACCACCCGTGTGCAAGGGCTGGCCACTCACTCTTTGCTAGCGCCACTTCTATACCTACTTGGCAGCGCCTCCATGGCTGCAGCTCCTGGCTGCTCCTGCGCTCCATGCGCCTGCTTCTTGTGGTAGGGTGATGAAGGAGGTGGTGGTGGGGGAGGGAGGGGAGGGCTGGGCTGGGCTGGGCTGGGCTGGGCTGGGCTGGGCTGGGCTGGGCTGGGCTGGGCTGGGCTGGGCTGGGCTGGGCTGGGCTGGGCTGGGCTGGGCTGGGCTGGGCTGGGCTGGGCTGGGCTGGGTGAAGGGAAGGGGAGGTTGGGACCATTGAACCTGCAACAATTCAGTGGTTGGCAAATAGTCTGGCAAGGTACTTGGAGCCACATGACTGCAAGATAAAATACTCACCATTCGCTAGGGTGGGGTCTGTGTGGGTGCACCCAACTTTTTTTCAAGTGCACCCAGCTTCGTCTCATGCATGGCTCCTGACCGCCTCCGGGCTGCTCCACTCCTCTTCCGCTCCGTCTCACAGGCTTCGGGCTACGTGTCCTAGTTGCACCTCATGCATTTGCCGCATCTTTGCATCGCTGTGTCGCTGCATCGCTGCGCCTCCTTCCGTTTTCTGTCGCTATATCTTGATCCTATCGCTTAACCTGACGGCATCTGGTCGCCTAAGCGGCTGGCTGGCTCGTAGCTAGCCTTTTGGCGACGATTTTTGTTGGCTGCTCCTGGCTGCTCATTGCTGCTATATGGGGCAATCCAAGCTCCTTCGCGGTTCCTTGGCTTCCTTCACGCCACCTTTGCGAAAACTTCATGCAGATATCACACAGATTGTTGAATAATGGAAGAGTCTTGATTCCTTCGCGGTGACTTTGCTTCCTTCGCGGTGCCTTTGCGTAGCCTTCATGTGCACAGCTGCACTACTTGGCATCTGTGCAGATGTCGAGGTATGCATCTGTGCAGATGTCGCCTTTTTTAGCATCTGCACAGATTTAATAGCCGGCATCTGCACAGATGTCGCCTTTATTAGCATCTGCACAGATGTCGTCCTTAAATTATAACCGGCATCTGCACAGATGTCGCCCTTTTGTGCATCTGCACAGATTTAATTACCGACATCTGCACAGATGTCGCCTTTATTAGCATCTGCACAGATGTCGTCCTTAAATTATAACCGGCATCTGCACAGATGTCGCCCTTTTGTGCATCTGCACAGATTTACTTACCGACATCTGCACAGATGTCGCCCTTATTAGCATCTGCACAGATGTCGTCCTTAAACTATAACCGGCATCTGCACAGATGTCGCCCTTTTGTGCATCTGCACAGATTTAATTACCGACATCTGCACAGATGTCGCCTTTATTAGCATCTGCACAGATGTCGTCCTTAAATTATAACCGGCATCTGCACAGATGTCGCCCTTTTGTGCATCTGCACAGATTTACTTACCGACATCTGCACAGATGTCGCCTTTATTAGCATCTGCACAGATGTCGTCCTTAAATTATAACCGACATCTGCACAGATGTTGCCCTTTTATGCATCTGCACAGATTTAATTACCGACATCTGCACAGATGTCGCCTTTGTTAGCATCTGCACAGATTTAATAACCGGCATCTGCACAGATGTCGCTTTTCCTAAAGGCATCGGCATGCATCTGCACAGATTCCGGGCTCATTTAACCAACATCTGTGCAGATTCCCAAAAAGGGGGGGGTACCTCGCGCGCGGATCGATGTATCTTTGCAACCGCTGCGAGTTAGGACTTCATTCAAGAGCGAGGTCCCCCTCAAACTCAGCGTTCTATCGTTCTATCGGAGCAGAATGTCCTTCCGATGCAAAAAAGGCCCTCGCGTCGGCCTTATTTATCGTGAGTGCCCTTGTATGGACAACACCACCACGCGGTGATGCGCTAATGCTGCAAATTCGG
>JASKMD010000021.1:1075224-1209207 GCA_030144725.1 Haematococcus lacustris | reverse complement strand
TTGAGTGAGAGGGCTCTGACAACTTTTATTATTCTGCGCCTGGCGCGAGTCGAACCCCGCTGCTCCGGCTTGCTGGACGTTGCCACGTGTCATGGCGACGCGGGAGGCCCGGGGGTGGACGGCGCAAGTGAGCCCAAGGGGGCTATCCCATGAGGGGGAGGGAGACACACTGAGCGACGCGCACCAGTGTGACGCGCGAGGGACCTCACTCTTATCTTGGCCAGCCCGAGGCGCGCATGGTGACCAGGAGCCATGCAAGCCAAGTTTGAGATTATTCCATGCAGCCAGTAAAAAGATATGGCATTAAGAGTGAAGGCACCAGGGTGGGGTAGGGTTCTTAACCTAACCCTAACCCGTGTGTGACTAAACCCACCTTAGTGATATATCCTTTATCAAGGGGGTTTGGTATGACGCCTCCGTGCCTCTCGTCCGCTTGATCGCGCCGCCCGCCTGACCGCTTGCCCGCTTGGCCGTTCGTGTACGACGTACTCATCGTTTGTTCGCAATGTGGCCTCATAACGTACATGTTATGGAGGGTACCCCGTGTAATGAAGACTGCACCCGTGCCCGCACCCGTGCCCGCACCCGTGCCCGCACCCGTGGCCGCACCCGTGCCCGCACCCGTGCCTGCACCCGTGCCCGTGCCCGTGCCCGTGCCCGTGCTCGCACCCGTGCCCGCACCTGTAACAGTTCACAGGCCTAGCTAGGATGCATGGAACAGGCTGCATAATTTCATTGTAGGATTCCCATGCAGGATCGTGTGATATTTGATTTGCATCGTCTTGAGAGGAGTCCAGATGGTTCTCAACACTGGTTTACGGAGTAACAACAGACCCACATTGTAAGCACAGTCACCAAACGCTGTCTCAACCGGACATCGAACGGCAGCCTCCCGGCCGGCCATCACATCTGATATTCTCTGGACGCGAGTCGACCGCCACGCCGCGCCCTCTAAAGAGTACGCTACCAGTAGCATCAGTCTAGTATCGCTTCAGCTCAGCTGCTACTGCGTTGTCGCTGTACTGCCGCCAGTCGTACAAATCACGAGCTAGCCATGCACCCCAGCGACCCAGTAGCACTGTTACATTTGGTTTCCTCAGTACGATCATCGTGACCTGTTTGCGCAGTGGCCCACAAGCGATCCGGAGACTGGACGGTCGACGACATCCTCAATAGCGAGGACCCGGACGACCCAGCGGCCACCGCTGAGCCTGCTCCCAGAGCAGAGAAGCCTGCTCCTCGAGCAGAGAGGCGTTTCACGCCTATACCCATCCCGCACTTCGCGGAGGTACCGCCGCAGGCACCTGCGAGAGCCCCGCCCCGCAAGGAGCGAGACTTCCTACCACCACGCCAAGAGCGAGGTACATCTAGTACGGCAGCCCCACCTCCAGCTCCACCACAGCCCCGCCTCCGCCCTAACCGTCAGTTCGAGCAAGACTGCCCGCGCTGCAAGCACTACAAGCAGACCGCTGACCAACTACACGCCGTCAACCGAGCTCTAGAGAAGGAGAAGGACAACCTGTACGCTTTGCTCAAGCAACACACGACGCCTCAGAATCCAGGTGCTGCGGCGCAGCCTATTGTCATCAACACACAGCCGCAGCCACACCCCAACACGGCATTTGTGGTAGCACGCAGAGCCCGTAAAGCAGCCAGAATCCAGCCATAGATGGAGACCCAGCCTCATGTGTATGACCAGCCGGCAACACCAGACATGTTAACAGTCATGGCTGCCTTGAATTCATTGCGGGCTGAGGTGCAAGTAGTGTCACAAAACAATAGTCACCGTGATGCAGGCATTGCACTATCTAACCACTCCTGCTCCTGCCCCACCACCATCCCCCATCCCACCCCCACCCCCAGCGGTACACACTGCCTCATCAGTGCAAGGCTTGATCAAGTTGAGTGAAGTGAAGGAGTTTGATGGCAAGGGTGATGTGAACAGCTTCCTTTTCCAGGTGGAGGACATCTTTTCTTTGTACCACAGTTTGTCTGATGAGCAGAAGATTGTGAGCACCAGTGTAAGATTGGATGGCCTGGCTAAAGCGTGGTACCGTTCAGTTCGAGGTGACCCTTCCCTGTTCCTCTCATGGAGCACCTTCACAGCAGGACTAAGAGCAGCCTTCAGGACTAAGTCTGAGGTAGCTAAAGCTAGGGACCAACTGCATGAGGCCTCCCAGAAAGCCAACCAGACTGCACTATCCTTTGCCACACAGCTGAGACACCTGTTCCTTCAGATCCCTAACATAACTGAGGAGGAGCAGCTAGACCGGTTCCGCCGAGGCCTGCACCCCACCCTGCGTGCCATGGTTGACATCCATGCACCAGAGACCTTTGCCAACGCTGTAAACATTGCTGTGGCTCATGATTCAGCTTACAGAGACGCTGGTATGTCCACTGCAGTTCCAATGCAGCTGGGTACCATGAAACAGTCCAGGACACCTTGGCACCGCAACTCACAGCCTGCAGCACCATCTACACGCCCTGCAGCCCACAACACCGCACCAGCCAAACCTAAACCTCAGTGGCGCCCGCTAACTGCGGAGGAAAAGGAGCAGTACACAGCCAACAACAAATGCACATTCTGCCGCAAGGAGGGCCACATCCTGCGAGACTGCACGCATCCCAAGAAGAATCGCTACAGAGATGGAGTACCAAAAAAATAGCTTGCGCGGCATTAACCTGCCGCGAAGTACGCCCAGCAACCCAAGCTGAGACCCAAGAAGCTCCCGCAGCTGTAGAGCCTAAACCGCGATTTCGCATCACAAAGCTCAGCAGCGCTGCAGACCAGGCTGACGCCGACCTTCTTATCTTTGCGGGCTCTTACAAAGGCCATCCCACACGCATCTTGATAGATGGAGGAGCGACTGCTTCGTTCATAGACACCGACTTTTGCACACGCCATGCAGTCGACACAGCCACAAAGCATGAACCTGACTGGATCCGTCTTGCTGATGGGCACCAGCAGGAGAGCACAGCACTCATCCCTGACGCTCGTATCAGAATGAGCACTTACAAGGGAAAGCAGACATTGCATTGCACCAAACTGCACGGCTTTGACATCATTCTAGGCAAGCCGTGGCTGGCTGAGCTTAACCCACACATTGACTGGAAACGCAACATCATGACCTTTAAGCACGGTGGCAGACGGCACACACTCAGGGCACCACCACCTCCTAGGGACCCTGACCGAGACCGCTACACCATCAGCACATCTGGCTTGTATGCCGCCGTCCGCACCAAGCAACCCATGTTCCTAGTCAACATCACGCCAGCTGACACTGCTCCAGCTGAGAAGCATCCGCACCAGGTCATGGACTGCAAGACCATCCTCAAGGACTACGCCTCTGTGTTCCCAGACGACCTGCCAGCTGGCCTGCCACCCCAGCGGGCTGTAGACCATCACATTGACCTGGAGCCGAGCCACCGTCCACCGGTGAGAGCCACCTATAACATGTCCACCTGTGAGCTTGCAGAACTCAAGAAGCAGATCACAGAGATGCAGGAGAAAGGTTTCATCAGGCCTAGCACATCACCATATGGCGCAGGCGTGCTGTTTGTGCGCAAGAAAGACGGCACCTTCCGCATGTGTGTCGACTACAGGCCGCTCAACAGGATCACAGTCAAGAACAAGTATCCCTTACCTCGGGTAGACAACCTGTTAGACCGCCTCCACGGAGCCACAGTGTTCAGCAAAATCGACCTTCGCCAGGGGTATCATCAAATCCGCATCGCCCCTGAGGACATTCCCAAAACCGCATTCCGCACACGCTATGGGCATTTCGAGTTTACAGTCCTGCCATTCGGCTTGTGCAACGCACCTGCCACTTTTCAGCGCCTCATGAACGACATTTTCCGCAAGGAACTGGACGACTGTGTCATTGTGTACCTTGACGACATTCTCATCTTCTCACGCAATCAGCAAGAGCACGCACAGCATCTGCGGCGAGTACTAGACCTGCTGCAAGAACACAAGCTCTACGCAAAGCTATCAAAGTGTGAATTTGGCCTGGACAAGACAGAGTTCTTAGGCCACATCATTTCATCTGCCGGCATTGCATGCGACCCTGCCAAGGTAGCTGCTGTCGAGACATGGCCTGTTCCTACCACTGTGCATGATGTGCGCAGCTTTCTGGGACTTGCTAACTTTTACCGCCGCTTCATCAAGAACTTCTCTGATATAGCAGCACCTCTCACTGCATTGACTCAGGCTGATGGGCATGACAAGCAGGGCAAGGTGACATGGACCTCTACCCAGCAGTCAGCTTTTGATGCTCTAAAGCATGCACTCACCACTGCACCGGTGCTCATTGCACCAGACCCCACACAACCATACACACTCCGCTGTGACGCCTCTGGCATTGGCATTGGCGCCGTTCTCACACAAGGCACAGGTCTTGCTGAACGTGTAGTAGCTTACCACTCTAGGAAGCTGCTCCCAGCAGAGAGAAACTATCCCACCCATGAGCAAGAGCTACTCTCTTTGGTGGAGGCACTCAAGGTTTGGCGCCACTACCTCCTAGGCGTCAACTTCACCCTGCTCACTGACAACTGGGCAAACAAACATCTGCAAACACAGCCACGACTTGATAGCAAGCGCCAAGCTCGCTGGATGGAAGTGCTACAACAATACAACTGTCAAATCGACCATATTCCAGGCAAACACAATGTGGTGGCGGACGCGCTATCCCGTAGGCCTGACTATCACGTGTATGCTCACATCATGCAGCTGCACACACTCAAATCGGGCACCGCCCAGGGCACAGAACACTCGCACGTCTCTGTCACCCAACAAATCCTGAGCACTGTCGGCACCACTGCCGCAGCTGACGCACAGTACCAGCATCACTTCGCTGCTGTACTTGCTGGCAAAGCACGCCAGTTCGAAATCGAGGGCAGTCTGCTGTACCACACAGGCCGGGGGCTCCGCAGGCTTTACATCCCTGCCGGCCCACTGCGCACCGACCTGCTACGTGAGGCACATGACATACCCATCTCTGGTCATCTCGGTAGGGACAAGACATACCATCGTCTATCCCGCCATTTCTTTTGGCCGCGCATGGCAGCATCGGTGCATGACTATGTCCGCACCTGCAACAGCTGTCAGCGTAGCAAGACCAACACATCTAAACCCATCGGCTTATTGCAGCCTCTACCTATCCCCCAGCACCGTTGGGAGCAGGTCAGCCTCGACTTAATCACCCAACTGCCTGTTTCATCTGCTGGAAATGATGCTATCGTCGTTTTTGTGGACAAGCTAACTAAAATGATCCATGCCGTGCCTACCACCACTTCTATCACTGCACCAGCATTGGCACGTCTCTTCTTTGACAACATTTTCCGGCTGCATGGCCTGCCAAAGGTCATTGTGTCAGACCGAGACCCACGCTTCACATCAGCCTTCTGGCAAGAGCTCTTTCGACTGACCGGAACCCATCTCAACATGTCTACTGCCAACCACCCTCAAACCGACGGGCAGACCGAGCGTGCCAATCGGACGCTCGAGGACATGCTTCGCAATTTCGTATCACCACACCACGATGACTGGGATGAGCACCTCACCGCTGCGGAGTTTGCTTACAACGCGTCGGTGCAGGCCAGCACAGGCTTCAGCCCTTTCCGCCTAAACTCAGGGCAGGAGCCACACACGCCATTGTCCTTAGCGGCACCCACTGCAGGCACAGCTTCAGCCAACAGTGAGACTGCACCTGCATTCCTGGAGCGCATGGCCTGAGACATCACAACTGCAAAGCAGCACCTGCTGAAAGCTCAAGAGAGGCAGGCCAAGCACGCAAATACCAAGCGCACAGAGCACACATTCCATGTTGGTGACCAGGTTTACCTGGCTGACAGCTTCTTTGCACACACATCACCTTCCAATGCGCGAGCAGAACATGCCACACACAAATTCACACCCAGGCAACACGGTCCATTCAAAGTCCTGGAGGTCGTCACACCAGTGGCACTAAGGCTGCAGTTCCCAGAGGTCTGGAAGAACATCCACCCTGTCGTGCACGTGTCCCATGTCAAGCTTCACAATGACGGCTCTGCCTTATTCCCCACACGCAACCCTGCTCCACCGCCAGACCCGGACATCATCGATGGCGAGGCACATTATGAAGTGCAGGAGATCAGAAACCACCGCTTCCTACGAGGGGCATTGCAATTGCAGGTGAAGTGGAAGGGACACCCGGACCACGAGAACAGCTGGCTACCTTACACTCAACTACAAGAAGATCTCTCCAAGGGTTTCCTCAACAAGATTGTGAAGGCATACGAGAGGCGCACTAAGCAGCCTAGAACATGGATGAAGTTTAAATCTTAGCCTGCATGCATGCATGCTTGCCTGTCTTGCCTGTCTTGCCTGTCATACTTGTCATACCTGTCTTGCCTGTCATGCATACTTGCTTGCTTGAATACTTATGACATGATGTTTCTCAACAGATACGCTCCGGGACGTAGCTCTTTCGGAGTGGGGGAGAGTGTAACAGTTCACAGGCCTAGCTAGGATGCATGGAACAGGCTGCATAATTTCATTGTAGGATTCCCATGCAGGATCGTGTGATATTTGATTTGCATCGTCTTGAGAGGAGTCCAGATGGTTCTCAACACTGGTTTACGGAGTAACAACAGACCCACATTGTAAGCACAGTCACCAAACGCTGTCTCAACCGGACATCGAACGGCAGCCTCCCGGCCGGCCATCACATCTGATATTCTCTGGACGCGAGTCGACCGCCACGCCGCGCCCTCTAAAGAGTACGCTACCAGTAGCATCAGTCTAGTATCGCTTCAGCTCAGCTGCTACTGCGTTGTCGCTGTACTGCCGCCAGTCGTACAAATCACGAGCTAGCCATGCACCCCAGCGACCCAGTAGCACTGTTACAGCACCCGTGCCTGCGTATACTCGACGGGCCGCCGAGCCTCTGTCTTTGACTGTTTTGTCCTTATTTCTTTTGCGCTGAGTTGTGTACATCACAAGCTACTAGCGTTATAAGTTTCAGCCCGATCGGACAAGGTGGGTCCAGGTACCCGTGCCCGTGCCCGCACCCGTGCCCGTGCCCGTGCCCGTGCCCGTGCCCGTGCCCGTGCCCGTGCCCGTGCCCGTGCCCGCACCCGTGCCCGCACCCGTGCCCGCACCCGTGCCCGTGCCCGCACCCGTGCCCGCACCCGTGCCCGCACCCGTGCCCGCACTGGTGCACGCACCCGTGCACGCACCCGTGCACACACCCGTGCACTACCCCGTGCACGACCCCGTGCACACACCCGTGCACGACCCCGTGCACGCACCCGTGCACGCACCCGTGCACGACCCGTGCACGCACCCGTGCACGCACCCGTGCCTGCGGGGTGGTGTCATTGTATCCGATTCTACGCTCTTTGTGTTGATAGGCCTCCCGCATAGCCCTTACATTCATATGAGATTCAGCTTAGACCAAAGGTTCAAGTGAAGGTGCAAGTTAGACCCTAACATGTCGACCACTTGGTTTCCAATTTTCATTTTCGGTACGCTCCCTCATGTTGTCGCGCTTGGTCTAACGCGCGTCATCGCACGGTGTAACTCTACGATTCCTTGGTGAAAAATGTTTATCGCGATATTCTCGGAAGACTCGCATGACCCTAACATGTCGACCACTTGGTTTCAGTCTTTCATTTTGAGTACGCCCCCTCTTGTTGTTGCGCTTGTTCTAACGCGCGTGTTCGCACGGTGAAACTACACGATTCCTTAGAGATACTGTTTTTCACGATCTCTTCGGAAAAGTCGAATGACACGCGACGTGTCAACCACGCTCTCTCCAAGTCCTTCGCAAGCCCCATCCAACGCACCTACTCTTGCTCGAAATGACCAAGCGGTTGCGGAGATTAACCCCGGTTAGAGTAAGGTTAGGGTTAGGGTCGAGGTTAGGGTCGAGGGTCAACTTTTGATAACCGATAAATCGCCCCTCTATTTTGGAGCGTTCGGTCCAGCGCTCCTATTCGCAAAGTCTAACTCTCAAAAAACACGTTCCTTAGGCAACCCCTTTTTCGACCTTTTCTCGCAAAAGTCCAATGACAACTGGGTGTCAAACCTATCAGACACCGGCCTTGGGCGCGCGGCCTATCGAACGCACTATCGCTCGATCGAAATGACCGACCGTACGTGACGTTCTATGTCCCGCCAGTTCCTTAGGCGACCCCCCCGGAGGACCCGTAACACAATGTTAGTAACCCTAACCCTAACCCTAACCCTAACCCTAACCCTAACCCGTGTGTGACTACACCCACCTTAGTGATACATTCTTTTCTCAAGGGGGGTTGGGATGATGCATTCGCGCGCCTCGCCCGCTTGACCGCGTCGCCCGTTTGGCCGCTTGACCGTTCGTTTGCGTCGTGCCCCTTGTTTGCTCGAAGGTTGGCCACGCGATCGTAACGTTCATGTAGCGGGTGGTACCCCATGCGGGGTACTTCGTGCGGGGTACCCGGTGCTGGGTACCTTGTGCGGATTTCTCGTGCGGGTTCCTCGTGTGGGTCCCTCGTGCAGGTTCCTCGTGCTGGACCCTCGCGCGGGTTCCTTGCGCGTGTTCCTCGTGCGGGTCTTCGTGTGGATTTGTCGAGCAGTTTCCTCGTGCTGGTTCCTCGCGCTGATTCCTCGTGCTGGTTCCTCGCGCTGGTTCCTCGCGCTGGTTCCTCGCGCTGGTTCCTCGCGCTGGTTCCTCGCGCTGGTTCCTCGCGCTGGTTCCTCGCGCTGGTTCCTCGCGCTGGTTCCTCGCGCTGGTTCCTCGCGCTGGTTCCTCGCGCTGGTTCCTCGCGCTGGTTCCTCGCGCTGGTTCCTCGCGCTGGTTCCTCGCGCTGGTTCCTCGCGCTGGTTCCTCGCGCTGGTTCCTCGCGCTGGTTCCTCGCGCTGGTTCCTCGCGCTGGTTCCTCGCGCTGGTTCCTCGCGCTGGTTCCTCGCGCTGGTTCCTCGCGCTGGTTCCTCGCGCTGGTTCCTCGCGCTGGTTCCTCGCGCTGGTTCCTCGCGCTGGTTCCTCGCGCTGGTTCCTCGCGCTGGTTCCTCGCGCTGGTTCCTCGTGCTGGTTCCTCGTGCTGGTTCCTCGTGCTGGTTCCTCGTGCTGGTTCCTCGTGCTGGTTCCTCGTGCTGGTTCCTCGTGCTGGTTCCTCTTGCTGGTTCCTCGTGCTGGTTCCTCTTGCTGGTGCCTCGTGCTGGTGCCTCGTGCTGGTGCCTCGTGCTGGTTCCTCGTGCTGGTGCCTCGTGCTGGTGCCTCGTGCTGGTGCCTCGTGCTGGTTCCTCGTGCTGGTGCCTCGTGCTGGTGCCTCGTGCTGGTGCCTCGTGCTGGTGCCTCGTGCTGGTGCCTCGTGCTGGTGCCTCGTGGTGGTGCCTCGTGCTGGTGCCTCGTGCTGGTGCCTCGTGCTGGTGCCTCGTGCTGGTGCCTCGTGCTGGTGCCTCGTGCTGGTGCCTCGTGCTGGTGCCTCGTGCTGGTGCCACATGCTGGTCCTCGTGCTGGTTCCTCGTGCTGGTGCCTCGTGCTGGTGCCTCGTGCTGGTGCTTCGTGCTGGTGCCTCGTGCTGGTGCCTCGTGCTGGTGCCTCGTGCTGGTGCCTCGTGCTGGTGCCTCGTGCTGGTGCCTCGTGCTGGTGCCTCGTGCTGGTGCCTCGTGCTGGTGCCTCGTGCTGGTTCCTCGTGCTGGTTCCTCGTGCGGGTTCCTCGAGCGGGTTCCTCGCGCTGGTTCCTCGCGCTGGTTCCTCGCGCTGGTTCCTCGCGCTGGTTCCTCGCGCTGGTTCCTCGCGCTGGTTCCTCGCGCTGGTTCCTCGCGCTGGTTCCTCGCGCTGGTTCCTAGCGCTGGTTCCTAGCGCTGGTTCCTAGCGCTGGTTCCTAGCGCTGGTTCCTAGCGCTGGTTCCTAGCGCTGGTTCCTCGTGCTGGTTCCTCGTGCTGGTTCCTCGTGCTGGTTCCTCGTGCTGGTTCCTCGTGTAAGTTCCTCGTGCTGGTTCCTCGTGCTGATTCCCCGTGCTGGTTCCTCGTACTGGTTCCTCGTGCTGGTTCCTCGTGCTGGTTCCTCGTGCTGGTTCCTCGTGTAAGTTCCTCGTGCTGGTTCCTCGTGCTGATTCCCCGTGCTGGTCCTCGTACTGGTCTTCTTGCTGGTTCCTTGTACTGGTTCCTCGTGCTGGTTCCTCGAGCTGGTGCCTCGTGCTGGTTCCTCGTGCTGGTTCCTCGTGCTGGTTCCTCGCACCCGTGCCTGCACCCGTGCCCGTGCCCGTGCCCGTGCCCGTGCCCGTGCCTGTGCCCGTGCCCGTGCCCGTGCCCGTGCCCGTGTCCGTGCCCGTGCCCGTGCCCGTGCCCGTGCCCGTGCCCGTGCCCGTGCCCGCACCCGTGCCCGCACCCGTGCCTGCGTATACTCGACGGGCCGCCGAGCCTCTGTCTTTGACTGTTTTGACCTGATTTCTTTTGCGCTGAGTTCTGTACATCACAAGCTACCAGCGTTGTAAGTTTCAGCCCGATCGGACAAGGTGGGTCCAAGTACCCGTGCCCGTGCCCGTGCCCGTGCCCATGCCCGCACCCGTGCCCGCACCCGTGCCCGCACCCGTGCCCGCACCCGTGCCCGCACCCGTGCCCGCACTCGTGCCGGCTTATTTTGTCATTGTGCCTGTTTGTGTCACTGTGTAATGACAATTGTGACTGAGCCACTAGGCCATTTTGTGTCACTGTGCAGTGACAACTGTGGCCCACGTCAAAGGCCATCTTGTGTCACTGTGCAATGACAACTGTGCCTGAGCTCCGAGGCCATTGGTGTCACTGTGCAACGGCAACTGTGGCTCAGCTGTGAGGCCTGTTTGTGTCACTGTGCAATGACAACTGTGGCTGAGCCACTTGGCCGTTTTGTGTCACTGTGCAATGACAACTGTGAACCACGCATTGCATTCACTCCCATGTTTTGAAGCTAGCCATGAGCTAATTTGTACGAGTGATTTTTCCTGCATTTCTAAACTGCAAGATGGGGATGCCAGCCTTGTGAGTCGCAACATCACAACGGCTGACAATCTTGTGTCGCCCCCACCAGACCCCCCTCTCCTGTTGCCACCATATGCTTGCATGGTCGCCCCTACCTACTACTTGCCCAACCTATTCCATGCCAGGCACCACCATTGGAGTGAACATATCAGGGGTGAGGCGCTGCAGCAACAGCAGCTGTGCACGGGTTTTCACCCGTGATAGCATGACATACAAGAGCCCCGGTGAGAATGCATTGCTGACTGACACGATGGTGGGACCCAGCAGCGTAGCCCCCTGAGATTTGTGGCCAGTGATGGCGTATGCCAGCACCAATGGGAACGTCTGCTTCACAAAACTCTGCGGGTTGGCAAACATGTTGGCTGTCACTGTGCGCCGCACACCATGCTCCAGTCCAGTGCCGTCCATGCGCACCACGATTTTCTTCAGCACTTGAGCTCGCTGCCCTTCGTAACGCATGCTCAAGGGTGGCTCTCCATACTCCACATCGATGACCCTCCCGGTGGCACCATTGACAAGGCCTTTGCTGACCTCCACGTTCTTGGTGAGCATGACGCGCGCCCCGATTGCCAGACGCGGCAACGTGTGGAAACCTGGCTTCATCAGCCATGGGTGCTGGGCTTCATTGTTGCCCACATTGGACAGCAGCTGACAAGGTATGACTTCACCACCAAAAGTGTTGGACAGCACCAAGGAGTTGAACACCTCGCAGTCTGCCAAGTTGGTGCATAGGATGGTGGACTCCTCAGTGGCCCGACTCAGCGCCTACAGCAACCATGTCCAACCACACAAGCATAGTTCAATATTCCACACTTTCAAACACCCGCTTTGCAATAAGGATGACAATGGCACTTTCAGTTGCTACACATATTACACCAGCAGCAACCTAGCATTGGCATAACAAACAAGCACAACATTCACTTACACAATGGCATCGTATGGTCAGACACAAGCATGCCACTCAACACCTGACCATCCCAAACAACACTACTCACCTCGGCTTCGCTGACAATGTTGGTTCCGAACAGCGCGTCAATGGCTTGCTGCGTGGGCCGCTCACGACGAATGAGGGTCAGAAACTCCACAAACTCTTGGTCCTCAGCGTGCCGAACAGAATGCTTTAGCTGCAGCTTTTCAGCGGCCGCCCACCGTGGGTCAGAAGAGATGTGGCATGCTTTGCAAAAAGAGCCCTCTGGGATCTTGCAATGGCATACCGGCGGCAACTGCGTCAAGCAAGCAAACCCCACCACAACTTCACCACAATTACTACAAATGCAACAATGCGTTTCAAACTTATGTTAATGCATGCCCATCACTGCTCACCAATGGAGGCCAACTATCACACAATCTCAATGCCACCATACTTTCCACCACTCACTTGTGCATGGTCCCCCACTAGAATGATGAGCTTCTGCTCCAGCACCTCCTTGAAGGAGCGGCACTCGCAGCACTGCTGCAATCTGAACAGCACCAAGCTGAACATTTGAGAGCACAGCATGCTCATCTCGTCAATGATGATGACCTTCGCTGCACGCATGGCTTCATAGCGCGGATTGGTAGGGCTGATGGGAGGCAAGTAGCGGCCTGCTCCAAAGATACCGAACGCTGTGTGCACAGTGCTGGCATGCTTGCTCAAACGGATGGCGGCTGCCCCTGTTGTAGCTGTGGCCAAGTGTCGCGTGCCAGCGACGCGCAAGTGCTGCAGTAGCTGTTTGGTCAAAAATGTTTTGCCAGTGCCAGGGCCACCTGACACAACGCACACGCCGTTTTCTTTGGCTTGCAAGCGCTGCAGCACAGCCAGTTGCTCAGCACTTGGCACGAACTGCATAATCTCAGCCAGCTCTTCAACATCTGCTGGTGGCACGTCCCACTCAGTCATGGCCAGAGGGAGCCCATTAGGATTGGCACGCTTCTCCAATAGCTGCTGCACCATGGCTGTAGTGTTGTCAGCCCCCAACAGTTGGTCTCGTCCATACTTGGAAACCAGCTCCTGCATACCAACAGCACAACATCATCATCTGTTGCCTGCCTTGCATCACCTTTGCTCCTACCCTAACACCATCGCTCACCTGCACGTCGTCCTCGTCTTGAATGACACCTCGCAGCCAGCACTCCTCGTAGTAGCTGTTGCTGCTGTTTGCTGCAGACAGCAGTTCAGACTCGTTGTGGAAGGGGATGGACTTCAACAGCAAATTGTACGCAAAGCCTTCCGTCTGCGTGGCTGGATTGTAGGTGGAAAAGCGCACAGGGGTGTTAGGACACCGCCAATACAGCCGTTTGCCTCGACCATCCTTCACTCCCTCACCCCCTGGACCCATAACCCGCCGCGATGCCTCCTACGGCAATAGCATGGCACAATTGATTACGACTCCCCACATGCATCCATCAATACACAGATTCACAGCCCATCTCCTCACCTGAGGTCCTTGCATGGCATCGTCCCTCAGCTCGTACCGCGTGAAGTACTCCGTGAATGTCAGGTCTTGCACCTCAATAGGACGCATGCAATACACATCCACATGAGCTAGCGGGATTGCACGGCCCGCCACCCGCATCTTCGTACGCAAGTTTGGTGGTTGCGAGTGGAACACCTTCACCGCATCGCTGAACTGCAGGATGGAAATGCCCGCCATTTGAGTGGCGACATCACAAGGGCTGACAATCTTCGCTGTGACCATGGATGACAGCAATGACAGCATGTCGGGTGAAGCGACCTCAAGACCCAGCCGCTCGGCGCTGGACCCGTCAATTGTGACATCCACAGGTCCATTCGCCTTGGTGGCATACCTACGCAACACCAGGACCACACATCATTCACACTCATGTCATGACACTTTCCTGATACATGGTTGCACCCAACGTCACTCACTTGAGCACATATAGCGACCACTCATGAGCGGTGATGCGTTGCAGGTTCATGTGAGCCTTCCAGGCCAACAAGATGCCGGCATGGTACGGCACAACATTACGATGTTCGTCAGTTGGCCGGAAGTACGTCCACAGACGCAATGCGTCATTCATGGTGGGTTTACGCTCAGGGTGTGCAGCAAAAGGGAAATGGCCTTTGCATGGCCCTTTCTTACAGCACAAGCTCGGGTAGCATTTGTGCATCTGATATGTTGTGACCAACAGCAACAGCTCCTTCTCCAATACGGTTGCGTTAGGATGTGCATGCCAGACTCCTTCGCGCTCAAAGATCCCAGGAACAGCGGCCACCACTTCTTCACAAACCATCTCACGATCTTCCTCATGCACCCACAAGATGATGTGCGCATGCACTGCGTCGCCAACAACATGGCACCAACATCACTTATCCAATCCCTTCATGGGCAACAACACATAGTACAACAACATTCCCACATGCACCTTGTCAAGACTTACGTGAGCCACGGGCTTGGACCTCGAATCTGATGACATGATGCTCCACTCTGCCAAGCAAGCCAGGCTTGTTCAGAGGCAACCATGTGCGCATGAACTGTTGCACGCGATGGTGGAACGCATGTGCACACTCCACAGGTGCATCTTGCCACCGGAACCCGGTGACGAACCGTTGCATCATCACGTCCAAGTCCTTGATCTGCAACCAAACATCACAATAGACGCTACAACGACTAAGATGAACACTCACACACCATGCGCACTATAGCAGGTTATCAGTACAAGAACGTTGGGGGAGCCACCACAGGCTCCCTTAGTTGTTCCAATTGGCATACAATGGTTGGAATTGCCATACAAATTGTTGCAATCAGAATACACAATGTTGCACTTGGTGTTGCAAGTGGCAACAAGGTGTTGCTAGTGGCACACAAGGCGTTGCATTTGGCACACAATGTGATGCAATTGGTGTACAATGTGTTGCAATTGGTGTACTAGGTGTTGCGATTGGTGTACAAGATGTTGCAACCGGTGTACAAGGTGTTACAGTTGGTGTTGCAATTGCCATCCAAGGTGTTGAAATTGGTGTACTACATGTTGCAAGTGGCATACAAGGTGTTGCAATTGATGCACAAGGTGTTGAAATTCACATATGAGGGGGTTCTTCTACAAAGATGGGGCATAAGGTACAAGATGGGAGGTAATGTACAAGAGCAACAATGATCAAAGCTGCATGTAGGGTACAAGATGGGAGTAACATACAAAACTACTAGAACATACCTCATCCCATTGGAGCCCATTCTTGTTCTGATCACCAGCGGTTAGTGTAAGAAACAGTTGCGGAAGGCCCCACTTGTCGACCATTGCCAGCAAGTCTTGCAAGCGCTGCCGATGCCAGCTTGGACTGCCAATCAAAGTATGCGGCACCTTGTACTTGATGACATGAGCCATGGCTTGCTGAAGCGTGCTGCCAGGGTTGTTCGCAAGATAACGTGCAACATCACGCTCCAGCATCACCTCTGACACCTATGCACACATGCATACAACACAAGTTGTACACCTCATTCATGACCAATCACTGCATGCTTTGTCATCACAACTACCCCGTACCGCATTGCTGATCATGTTGCACTGACGGATCTGCCACATCTGAATGAAGTACGGCTTGTACAGCGTGAAGCACGAGAACAACTGGTGAATCCTCAGATGCAAGTACTGCGTCAGATGAGCAACGCCGGCTTGCCCGTGCCGGCTTGCCCGTGCCTCGGCCATTGGGAAATAGGAAGGGAAACAACATGACCTCGACGGTGACATTCTCGTCAATGACCCCGTCGCTCATGCTCTCCAAACTCACCACCAGCCTTCCCCGTCGTAGCATGGTGCTACCAACCTGCATACATCACCAACAACAACAGCCTCAGCATGCAACCTTACACATGCTCGCCGTACCACATGCCCTTACCACTTACATGCCATCAATTGCACCCACATCTTACCTCATACAATGTGTTCTTGGGCGGGGCAACAGCGCACACAGCGGACTCCAGCAATCCCAACCTGCCAACTGCATCATGCTCCTCAGAGGGCAGCATCTCAGATGGCAAGTGGTGCATGGTGCTCAACGCGTTCGGCCCCAAGATGGACAAGTCAACAACCGGCATCGGTGTGACAGCGCGATGCACCCTCTGTTGCCAGATGGTAGCATACCGCTTGAAGAGCGGGTTGAACTCCAGGTTGTACCGCAGGATGTCCATGATGTAGTTACTGACACGGACGTCAACACGCTGGTCAATGGTCAGCCATGACAGCAGCGGGCTGTCGAGAAGGGCGGACGTCCCATGCCGGCCGTGCGTGAACCCCTCCACCCACTCCTTCAAGGACATGGCGGTGGATAGAAAGGACATCAACATGACTTGCAGCGGGTGAGCAGCAATCACAAGCCTCGCATAGACCGGCGGGTGAACAGCTAGGGTGCTCTTGCGCGCACAATCATGCTCAACGCAATGAGAGCACTTGTACCAATGCCCATTGGCACTGATGGTGCGATCAGCCAACAGGAAATTGGCAGCCGCAGCCGGCCCATACTGCTCCCCTGCACACAAGATAGCAATGCACACTTCTAGGCAAAACGAACTTGTGGCACACCATGTGCACAACATGACATATCAACTTGAGGGTTAACCCACGTGCTTTCCCAACAATACACCTTCCCACCAATACCTTCCAAAGGTTGAACGGTCTTGAAGTTGGTCTTGTCCCATCCACATTTGCCACAAAAGGCGCACACCAACATCAGTTGGGTGAAGAAGCCCAGAAATTGTGCTCGCCACTCCGCCAAGCGCCTCGCAAGCATGTTGCGCACTCGCTCTGTCAGAACTGTTTCAGCCAAGTTTGGTACCTGCGCTCATTCACACACGCGATAGGTTGCAAGCCTCACAACGTCGCTTGCTACATTTGTGCCTCGGCTCATCCGAGAATGCCTTTCAATACCTCCTCCACGCGAGCGCCATTGTCCACACGCCCTGCAATGACCGCATCCACAACCTCGTTAGAAACAACTTCGAACATGGTTCCACGCGAAGCGACCATCCTACGCCATTCCTACTTCGTGCATGTCGACGCCACACGGCATCCCCAACTCTCCGCATTCCCAACAAAGCTTCCCAATGTCCGTCGCTGTCTTTCTATCCCCTTGGTTTCCAAGAACGATTAGGTCAAACGCTCAACGACCCTTGTAGTATGCAATATGCGCCAACCCGAGTTGTACTCGTCCTTTCTCACAGAAATGTCCAACCCAATAATAATTGTTTCCATGTCGCTTCATGCTTGCAAAAGATCCGATTCTAATCTTCAGTTCACAAGCATACCCTACGAGGTAGGGCTTTCGCATAGCCTCTACGTCCATGTGCGTTTCACCTTGGTCCAATAACTCAAGTGAAGGTACTGGTTCCTAGCGTTGGTTCCTAGCGTTGGTTCCTAGCGCTGGTTCCTAGCGTTGGTTCCTAGCGTTGGTTCCTAGCGCTGGTTCCTAGCGCTGGTTCCTAGCGCTGGTTCCTAGCGCTGGTTCCTCGCGCTGGTTCCAAGCGCTGGTTCCTAGCGTTGGTTCCTAGCGTTGGTTCCTAGCGTTGGTTCCTAGCGCTGGTTCCTAGCGCTGGTTCCTAGCGCTGGTTCCTAGCGCTGGTTCCTAGGGTAGGCTTCCGACCGTACGTTCCGTTTTATGTTACTGTAGGTTCCTTACCCGCACCCGTGCCCGCACCCGTGCCCGCACCCGTGGCCGCACCCGTGCCCGTACCCGTACCCGTGCCCGTGCCCGTGCCCGTGCTCGCACCCGTGCCCGCACCCGTGCCTGCGTATACTCGACGGGCCGCCGAGCCTCTGTCTTTGACTGTTTTGACCTGATTTCTTTTGCGCTGAGTTGTGTACATTACAAGCTACCAGCGTTGTAAGTTTCAGCTCGATCGGACAAGGTGGGTCCAAGTACCCGTGCCCGTGCCCGTGCCCGTGCCCGTGCCCGTGCCCGTGCCCGTGCCCGTGCCCGTGCCCGTGCCCGTGCCCATGCCCGTGCCCGTGCCCGTGCCCGTGCCCGTGCCCGTGCCCGTGCCCGCACCCGTGCCCGTGCCCGCACCCGTGCCCTCACCCGTGCCCGCACCCGTGCCCGCACCCGTGCCCGCACCCGTGCACGACACCGTGCACGACCCGTGCACGCACCCGTGCACGCACCCGTGCACGACCCGTGCACGCACCCGTGCACGCACCCGTGCCTGCGGGGTGGTGTCATTGTATCCGATTCTACGCTCTTTGTGTTGATAGGCCTCCCGCATAGCCCTTACATTCATATGAGATTCAGCTTAGACCAAAGGTTCAAGTGAAGGTGCAAGTTAGACCCTAACATGTCGACCACTTGGTTTCTAATTTTCATTTTCGGTACGCTCCCTCATGTTGTCGCGCTTGGTCTAACGCGCGTCATCGCACGGTGTAACTCTACGATTCCTTGGTGAAAATGTTTATCGCGATTTTCTCGGAAGACTCGCATGACCCTAACATGTCGACCACTTGGTTTCTGGCTTTCTTTTTCAGTACGCTCCCTCTTGTTGTCGCGCTTGCTCTAACGCGCGTGTTCGCAAGGTGTAACTACACGGTTCCTTAGAGAAAACTGTTTTTCGCGATTTCCTTGAAAAAGTCGAATGATACCCAACGTGTCAACCACGCTCTCTCCAAGTCCATCGCAAGCCCCATCCAACGCACCTACTCTTGCTCGAAATGACCAAGCGGTTGCGGAGATTAACCCCGGTTAGGGTTAGGTTAGGGTTAGGGTCGAGGTTAGGGTCGAGGGTTAACTTTTGATAACCGATAAATCGCCCCTCTATTTTGGAGCGTTCGGTCCAGCGCTCCTATTCGCGAGGTCTAACTCTCAAAAAACACATTCCTTAGGCGACCCCTTTTTCGACCTTTTCTCGCAAAAGTCCAATGACACCCGGGAGTCAAAACTAGTAGACAAAGGCCCTGGGCGTGTAGGCTATCGAACGCACTATCGCTCGCTCGAAATGACCGACCGTACGTGACGTTCTATGTTCCGCCAGTTCCTTAGGCGACCCCTTGACCCCACCCGTAACACAATGGTAGTAACCCTAACCCTAACCCTAACCCTAACCCTAACCCTAACCCTAACCCTAACCCTAACCCTAACCCTAACCCTAACCCTAACCCTAACCCTAACCCTAACCCTAACCCTAACCCTAACCCTAACCCTAACCCTAACCCTAACCCTAACCCTAACCCTAACCCTAACCCTAACCCTAACCCTAACCCTAACCCTAACCCTAACCCTAACCCTAACCCTAACCCTAACCCTAACCCTAACCCTAACCCTAACCCTAACCCTAACCCTAACCCTAACCCTAACCCTAACCCTTTTGGCTAACCTTGTCCGATTGGGCTGAAAATTTGATAGATGGTGTTTTGCGGAAAATAAAACATATTGTTTTTTGAATGTTTTTCTCAAAAAACAATATGTTTTATTTTCTGCAAAACACCATCTATCAAATTTTCAGCCCAATCGGACAAGGTTGGCCAAAAACGCAGGGAAGAACGCAGGGATTAATTTGTAGGAGTGATGTGGCTGGTGACAAAGCATCAAGCCGCCGCAGGGTGCAGGGGCAGGTAGGCAACCTGGCAGGGGGTATGGTGATGGGAGGGAAGGAGTAGAGGGAGGAGCGAACTGGAAAATGGTGGGGTTTGGTTGGTTGGCAGGTCAGGAGGGGGGTTTGCTTTAGATACCTGGCTGAACTGTGCCGCTTGCGGACCCTCTCCTTGCTGTTGCCACCATTAGGGGCACATCTGCGGGTGCGGGGGAGTTGTGCTACAATGAGTCCACAACAACCTGAGTTTTACCAATGCTGCATTGAGTGCTTTACCAGTGAGTGGGGGAGGTCTCTTACTTACTCAGGTGGCTCCTGCCAGCTTCCAAGTGCTGCTGTTGCTGCAGGGTAGGGGGCACAGCAGGGCAGGGCTGGAGGAGCTGTTGCTGCAGCAGCTGATGCAGCTGCAGGGCAGGGGCAGGGCCAGGGGCAGGGCCAGGGGATTCCAAGTGCAGCTGCTGCAGCCGTTGGCCTTGGCCAGGGCACCTGGGGGTGAACTGTAGCTGTAGGGCAGGGGCAGGGGCCGGGGCCACAGGGGTGTGCTGCTGCTGCTGCTGGCCTTGAGCAGGGCACCTGGGGGTGATGTGTAGCTGCAAGGCCGGGGCTGGGCCAGGGGCCGGGGCCACTGAGGTGTGCTGCTGCCGCTGCTGCTGCTAGCCTTGGCCAGGGCACCTGGGGGTGACCTGTAGCTGCAGGGCAGGGGCAGGGGCCACAAGGGTGTTTTGCTGCTGCTGCTGCTGCTGCTGGCCTTGGCCAGGGCACCTGGGGGTGAACTGTAGCTGCAGGGCAGGGGCAGGGCCAGGGGCAGGGCCAGGGGCAGGGCCAGGGGCAGGGCCAGGGGCCACAAGGGTGTGCTGCTGCTGCTGCTGCAGCCCTTGGCCAGGGCACCTGGGGGTGAACTCTAGCTGCAGGGCAGGGGCAGGGCCAGGGGCAGGGCCAGGGCCCACAAGGGTGTGCTGCTGCTGCTGCTGCAGGCCTTGGCCAGGGCACCTGGGGGTGAACTCTAGCTGCAGGGCAGGGGCAGGGCCAGGGGCAGGGGCCACTGGGGTGTGCTGCTGCTGCTGCTGCTGGCCTTGGCCAGGGCACCTGGGGGTGACCTGTAGCTGCAGGGCAGGGGCAGGGCCAGGGGCAGGGCCAGGGGCAGGGCCAGGGGCAGGGCCAGGGGCAGGGCCAGGGGCAGGGCCAGGGGCAGGGCCAGGGGCAGGGCCAGGGGCCACAAGGGTGTGCTGCTGCTGCTGCTGCTGCGGGCCTTGGCCAGGGCACCTGGGGGTGAACTCTAGCTGCAGGGCGGGGGCAGGGCCAGGGGCAGGGGCCACTGGGGTGTGCTGCTGCCGCTGCTGCTGCTGGCCTTGGCCAGGGCACCTGGGGGTGACCTGTAGTTGCAGGGTAGGGGCAGGGCCAGGGGCAGGGGCCACTGGGGTGTGCTGCTGCTGCTGCTGCTGCTGGCCTTGGCCAGGGCACCTGGGGGTGACCTGTAGTTGCAGGGTAGGGGCAGGGCCAGGGGCAGGGGCCACTGGGGTGTGCTGCTGCCGCTGCTGCTGCTTGCCTTGGCAAGGGCACCTGGGGGTGACCTGTAGTTGCAGGGTAGGGGCAGGGCCAGGGGCAGGGGCCACTGGGGTGTGCTGCTGCTGCTGCTGCTGGCCTTGGCCAGGGCACCTGGGGGTGAACTGTAGCTGCAGGGCAGGGGCAGGGCCAGGGGCAGGGCCAGGGGCCACAAGGGTGTGCTGCTGCTGCTGCTGCAGGCCTTGGCCAGGGCACCTGGGGGTGAACTCTAGCTGCAGGGCAGGGGCAGGGCCAGGGGCAGGGCCAGGGGCAGGGCCAGGGGCAGGGCCAGGGGCAGGGCCAGGGGCAGGGCCAGGGGCCACAAGGGTGTGCTGCTGCTGCTGCTGCTGCGGGCCTTGGCCAGGGCACCTGGGGGTGAACTCTAGCTGCAGGGCAGGGGCAGGGCCAGGGGCAGGGGCCACTGGGGTGTGCTGCTGCCGCTGCTGCTGCTGGCCTTGGCCAGGGCACCTGGGGGTGACCTGTAGTTGCAGGGTAGGGGCAGGGCCAGGGGCAGGGGCCACTGGGGTGTGCTGCTGCTGCTGCTGCTGCTGGCCTTGGCCAGGGCACCTGGGGGTGACCTGTAGCTGCAGGGTAGGGGCAGGGCCAGGGGCAGGGGCCACTGGGGTGTGCTGCTGCTGCTACTGCTGCTGGCCTTGGCCAGGGCACCTGGGGTTGACCTGTAACTGCAGGGTAGGGGCAGGGCCAAGGGCAGGGCCAGGGCCAGGGCCAGGGCCAGGGCCAGGGGCAGGGGCCACAAGGGTGTGCTGCTGCTGCTGCTGCTGCGGGCCTTGGCCAGGGCACCTGGGGGTGACCTGTAGCTGCAGGGCAGGGGCAGGGCCAGAGGCAGGGGCCACTAGGGTGTGCTGCTGCTGCTGCTGCTGCTGGCCTTGGCCAGGGCCCCTAGGGGTGTGTTGCAGCTGCAGGGCAGGGCCAAGGACAGGGGACACTGGGGTGTGCTGCAGGCCAGGGTCAGGGCCAGTGGGCTCTGTGGTGTGCTCCTTCTTTGGCCCTGCACATACAAAACATAGTTGTTTTGCTCTAGAATGTGCGCACACCTTGAGCACATCTCTTCCGACCTGTGAACTTACGTGGTTTCTTAAGAAACCACTCCGGGAAATTAAGGATTGCCAAAATCCTAGACCTCGTTATTTTGACCCCGTTCCTTTTCAATTGGAATGCTTGGACATCACAAGTGAAGCTGTCATCTTGCACCATTGCGCAACTCTCAGCGGTTGAGGAGCTATGCCAAGTGGCGTGTCGCAAAATTCAGACAAATTGTTTTGTACACGGTACAACTCTTCAACCAGCGAGAGTTCCACGATGGTTCAAGAGAAGACTTCTTGTTATGATCTCTGATCTTTCCGTCAGAAAAGAAATTGGGTCAAAAAAACGAGGTCGGGAGTTTGGTCCATCCTTAATTTCCCGGAGAGTTGGTCTTTATAGTGGTGGTGGCCTCATCACGGTTCCACTGCGAAAACAAAGGGCAGCAGAGCAATGTAGGGCAAGGCATTGCAATGAGTGTGTAAGAGTCGGCTTAGATATGTTAGGATGCATGGCTGGCGGCTTATTCAAACTACAGCTGCGGCTGGTTTGCAAAGCTGAGAGCTGCAGCTGCTGCTGCTATTGAGCACTTCACATACTCTGTGGCGGCGCAGGCGAGAGTCTTGGGATTCCGGGACTGACGGCAAGCGGTTGAGGCAGAGTGGAGCTCAGAACAATGCTTACAGAATTATGCCAGAGTCAGCTTAAGAAGAGACACTTCACACTATCTCATACCCTTTTGCCACGTTGCCATATGTCACGTTAGTCATGTGCAACGTTGGCAAGAAAACATCCATGCATGCTCATGCAAAATAAAGAATCCTGCCGTTCATCCTGTCTTTAAATCAGCACCGTTACACTCTCCCCCACTCCGAAAAGCTCCGTCCCGGAGCGGGTCAGATGAACAAGCAAACAGGCAGACAGGCATGCACAAGCAAGACACTCTAAGCACGAGCAGCAGGCTGAGTCCATCTCTTGGGCTGGTTTGTACGAATTGCATACGCCTTCATGATCTTCTTGAGAAACGTCTTGGTAAGATCTTGTTGTAGATGCTCCAAAGGTAGCCAGCTGTTCTCGTGATCAGGGTGACCCAACCACTTGACCTGCAATTGCAGCTTGCCTCGCACAAAGCGGTGGTTGCGAATCTCTTGTACTTCAAAATGCTCCTCGCCATCTATGATCTCTGGTTCTGGCGGTGGGTTAGGGTTGCGAGTGGGAAACTCTGCTGAGCCATCATTGTGCACCTTGATGTGCGAGACATGCACGACAGGATGCATGGTGCTCCATGCAAGTGGAAATTGCAATCTCAAAGCTACTGGTGTGACTACCTCCAAGACCTTGAAAGGACCATGTTGCCTGGGTAAAAACTTGCGTGTTGCATTCTCAGCGGTGGCATTCGCTGGTTGTGTGTGAGCAAAGAAGGAATGAGCCAGGTAGACCATGTCGCCTACTTTGAAAGTGTGATCTCTACGCTTTTTGTTGGCATTGGTGGTTTGGCGCTCTTGTGCTTTCACAAGGTTGTGTGTAGCAGATGCGATGTCATGTGCCATGCGCTCAAGGAAGCCTGATGCTGACTCACTGTCGCCTTGTACCGCAGAAGGCGGCACAGACAATGTCAGTGGTGTGTATGGGTCTTGTCCAGAGTTGAGGCGGAATGGGGTGTACCCTGTGCTTGCCTGGACAGATGCATTGTATGCAAACTCAGCAGCTGTAAGATGCTGGTCCCAATCGTCATGGTGTGGTGATACATAATTGCGGAGCATGTCCTCGAGAGTGCGGTTAGCACGCTCGGTCTGGCCGTCTGTCTGTGGGTGGTTGGCAGTAGACATGTTGAGGTGTGTGCCAGTGAGTTTAAACAGTTCTTGCCAGAAAGCAGATGTGAAACGTGGGTCTCGGTCTGACACAATGACCTTGGGCAGGCCATGTAGCCGGAAAACATGGTCAAAGAAGATGCGAGCCAAAGTTGAAGCTGTGACTGATGTGGTTGTGGGAATGGCATGGATCATTTTGGTGAGTTTGTCCACAAAGACTACAATGGCGTCGTGGCCAGACGTGGTGACAGGCAGCTGGGTGATCAGGTCCAGGCTGACGTGTTCCCAACGATGCTGGGGCACAGGCAGAGACTGCAGTAAGCCAATGGGTCGTTGCGTGTTGGACTTGTTGCGCTGACAGGCAAGACATGTGCGAACATAATCATGCACTGATGCAGCCATGCGCGGCCAGAAGTAAAAGCGAGAGAGCCTAGCGTAGGTCTTATCCCTGCCTAAGTGACCTGAGATGGGTATATCGTGTGCCTCGCACAGCAGGTCGGTGCGGAGCGGTCCTACTGGAATATACAGCTTTACGGACCCCCTTCCTGTGTGGTAGAGGAGATTGTCCCTGATGATAAACTGGCGTGGTTTGCCAGCGAGTGCAGCCGCGTGGTAGCGCTGGTACTCTGCGTCTGCAGGAGCTGTGTCGCTGATTTGCTGCAGAACATGTGGGGCGATTGAGACTCGTGATTCGATGCCCTGGGCGTGAATGCCCCTGGTGAGTGAGTGCAACTCCAATGTCTGGGTATACACCTGATAGTCTGGCCTACGTGATAGCGCGTCCGCCACTACGTTGTGCTTGCCAGCGATGTGGTCGATGTGGCAGTTATAGTCTTGTAGGACTTCCATCCATCGTGCCTGCCTCTTACAGTCCAGGTGTGGTTGTGACTGCAGGTGCTTGTTGGCCCAATTGTCAGTGAGGAGAGTGAATTGAACGCCTAAAAGATAGTGCCTCCATACTTTGAGTGCCTCCACCACGGACAGTAGCTCTTGCTCGTGTGTGGGATAGTTGCGCTCTGCTGGTAAAAGCTTCCGTGAGTGGTAAGCCACTACACGCTCAGCAGGTCCCTTGCCCTGTGTGAGAACTGCCCCTATGCCAATGCCTGAGGCGTCACAGCGCAGTGTGTATGGTTGTGATGGATCTGGCGCAATGAGCACCGGTGCTGTTGTGAGTGCCTTCTTCAGTGCCTCAAAAGCTGACTGCTGGACTGGCCCCCATGCCACTTTGCCCTGCTTGTCATGCCCATCAGCCTGTGTGAGAGCAGTTATGGGTGCTGCTATGTCAGAGAAATTTTTGACAAAGCGACGGTAGAAGTTAGCTAGCCCTAGGAAGCTGCGCACGTCATGCACAGTTTGAGGTGTGGGCCAGCTCTCGACAGCAGCAACCTTTTTGGGATCGCATGCAATGCCGGTGGATGTAATGATATGCCCTAAAAACTCTGTCTGACTCAAGCCGAACTCACACTTAGATAGCTTGGCATACAACTTGTGCTGCTGCAGGAGGCTGAGTACTCGCCGCAGGTGTTGTGCATGCTCTTCCTGAGTGCGTGAGAAGATCAAGATGTCATCCAGGTACACAATTACACAGTCATCTAGCTCTTGACGGAAGATGTCATTCATGAGCCGTTGAAAAGTTGCTGGTGCATTGCATAAACCAAATGGCATAACAGTGAACTCAAAGTGGCCATAGCGTGTGCGAAATGCCGTCTTTGGTATGTCCTCAGGGGCAATGCGGATCTGGTGGTACCCCTGGCGTAAGTCTATTTTGCTGAAAATTGTGGCTCCCATGCAACCTATCCAGCAGATTGTCGACACGTGGAAGTGGATATTTGTTTTTGATGGAAATGCGGTTGAGTGGCCTGTAATCAATGCACATGCGGAAAGTGCCATCCTTCTTGCGCACGAACAGCACGCCAGAGGCATAAGGTGATGTGCTCGGTCTGATGAAGCCTTTCTCTTGCATCTCTGTAATCTGCTTTTTCAGTTCAGCAAGCTCACAGGTGGACATGGCATAGGTAGATCGAACAGGTGGTCTCTTGTTTGGTTCAAGGTCGATGCGGTGATCCAATGCTCGTTCTGGCGGCAGGCCAGCTGGCAGGTCCTCAGGTGTAGTGGACATGCGCAGCATGGACGGCTTGCATCTTTTAAACTGACTTGCATGTCTGATCTTTAGCGAACTGAGTACTTGTTCTTTTCTTGCAGTGGATGCTTCTGTTGTTCTCTGTGCAAGGTGCTCCGAACCTAGGCGGATGCACCGAGCACAGAAGTTCACAGTTTACGTACACCTTTTCCCTTTACACGTGGATGACTAAGAATGTGAATGGTTTTGAGTACTTAAGGCTCTGTGAGGGCAGAGACAGGTACCTTGGCTCAGAACTCTATCTGACCCCGGGTCCTGTCTCGTTCTCCCGCCCTCACAGGTAAGCCGTGCTCGGTTGGTCATCTCTGCTATGTTGTAACCTTGGCTCAGAACTCTATCTGACCCCGGGTCCTGTCTCGTTCTCCCGCCCTCACAGGCTCCCTAGTCTCAGCTCCGTTACATTGGTGCCTTCTCTCTCGGGAACCGCAGTGCTCTTCCCTCGTCTCTCCCACTCCACCGCTCCTCTCTCCCACTCCGCATTCTCTCCGCTAATCCCGCGCCGCCATGAACGCGGAAGAGATCGCTCAGATGCAACGCGTATTTTCGGAGCAGCAGGCCACAATCCAGCGGCTGGAACAGCAGCTCGCTCAACTGTCCCTGCAGCAAACCACTCCGGCGACTCCGGCTCCGGCTCCTGCTCCTGCTCCTCCTCCTACTCCCGCTCCTGCCCCTCAACAGCGTATGCCGCGTACCAATCCACCCACCACTTTCTCTGGCAGCCGTACCACGGACGTGGCGGCTTGGCTATTCGCAGTGGATCTCTTTTTCACAATCTCCGAGCTGACGGACGCCCAACGGATCGTCTACGTCGCCACCCTCCTCTCCGGCCATGCTCTCCTGTGGTACCGCAGCAGCGTCAGCTCTTTCACCTCCTGGACGTGCTTTGTCGCTGCGTTCGAGAGGCAGTTCGCGCCTGTCAACCGGCTGCGCCATGCAAGGGACCGCTTGGCAGCTCTCACCCAAACGAGCTCCGTGCGGCGGTACCTTGGCGAGTTCACAGCGCTCTGCCTGGAGGTCACGGACCTCTCGCCCGCCGAACAGCTCGACCGGTTCATCCGGGGCCTCAAGCCCTCAGTGCGGCGTGAGCTGGAGCTGCGCGAGCCAACCTCCTTCTCCGAAGCCTCCAACATCGCGGATCGGGTGGACGCCATCTCCTATTCCACCTCAACCTCCCGCTCCTCCTATCGCCCTCCCTCCGCTCCCCGCCCTCCCCGACCTGAGACTGCCGCGGTGCCCATGGAGCTGGACGCCATGCTCCACACCAGCCCAAGCCGCAGCCGGGGCACTCGTCTCTCCGATGCTCAGCGTGCGGCTTTGCGGGACAGCAAGGCGTGCTTCTACTGCCGCAAGGCGGGGCACACCATGAAGGACTGCCCCATCCGCCCTCCCCGCCCAAACGTCAGCAGCGGCCCACGGAAGGGGGACCGCCGCTAGACGTTGCCTTCCGGACCCTCCCACCACCCCCTCCCACCACCCCCTCCCACCACCTCCCACCCCCTCCCACCACCCCCTCCCAGCCTCTCTGCTTTTCCACCTCCTCTCCTTGTCCTCCCCGGTGCGCTCGTCCCCACCGCGCGCCTTACTTCCTCCTCCCTGCCCCTGCACCCTCCTACCCTGGTCTTCATTCCACCTGCCAGCCGTACACTGGTAAGGTGGACACTGCTGGCCGGCCTTCCCTGCAGGTTGGCAGACTCATGCCCTTACCCCTGCAGCATGTTAGACCTGCTGGCAGCATTCTGAAGCAGCCTTCTGTGGCTGGCTCCACGCCACCGGGACGACCTCGTAAGGTCGTGCGGTTCTCCCTGCCCCTACCTGCAGCTCTAGGTGGCAGCCCTCCTCGCCCTCCCCAGCCTGGCCGGACAGCCCGCCCAGCTGTGTTGCAGCGTGCCAATGCTGATGCACCTGCCTTCCTCCATGTCAACTCCTTTGCCGTGCTGGCTGTTCAGGACCAGCCGCCGGCCGATTCTCTCGCTCCCCGGTCGTTACCTCCTCCCCCTGCCCCTCCGTATCCCCCTCCTGCTCCTTGTCCTTCCCACACCTCCCCGCCCACTCCCACTCCCACTCCCACCCCTTCCCCCGCTGCTGCGCCCTCCCCCATCGTGCTCACTGCCCTGTCTGCCAGTGGCAGCAGCCCCTCTTCTGAGCTGATCATCCTCCATGGCACCTTTGCTGGTCACCCAGCCAGGTTCATGGTGGACAGCGGCGCCACCGGCAACATCGTCAGCCAGCAGTACCTCATGCGCAATGGGCTGCACTTGGCTACTACCCTCTCCCCCCGTCGCCTCCTCCTCCCAGGCCCCAAACACACTACCCTACCCACCTACACCCTCCCACCGTGCTCCATCCGCATGGGTACCTACCGCGATCGCTTGCAGCTCTCCATGGCCAACATCCCCAACCCTTCCTTTGACATCGTCCTCGGCAAGCCGTGGCTGGCAGCCAAGAACCCGTGTGTGGACTGGATCAACAACGTCGTACGCCTGGATCACGCCGGCTCCACCCACACTCTGACCCCACCCCCACCCACCCCACTCCAAGCGGATCAGCTGAACCTGCTGTCGGCGCCACGCTTCCGCCGGGCAGCGCGGCATGATGAGGTCTTCATGGCCCTGCTCACCCAGCAACCCAACCCCTCTTCCTCACCCTCTTCCTCCACCCCTGCCCCTGATCCACCCCCTCTCCACCCCAAGGCGGCAGCACTGGTGCAGCAGTACCCCTCTGTCTTTCCCAAGGAGCTGCCTGCAGTCCAGGACATGCCCCGCCGCTCCGTGGACCACACCATCCATCTCACCGGCCCTGCCCCCTCCCCCCGGCCCATCTACCGCATGTCGCAGCCAGAGCTGGACCAGCTGAAGAAGCAGTTGGACGACCTCCTGGCCAAGGGTTTCATCCGGCCATCCACCTCCCCCTTTGCTGCCCCTGTGTTGTTCGTGCGCAAGAAGGACGGCAGCCTGCGCCTCTGTGTGGACTTCCGTGCCCTCAACCAGCAGACCCTCAAGAACCGTTACCCCCCTCCCCCGCATCGATGATCTGCTGGACCAGCTGTCAGGTGCCCAGGTCTTTTCCAAGATCGACCTCCGGTCTGGGTACCACCAGATCAGGGTGGCTGAGGACGACATCCCCAAGACCGCCTTCCGCACCCGGTACGGGCACTATGAATTCACTGTCCTCCCCTTTGGCCTATGCAATGCCCCAGCCACCTTCCAGCAGCTGATGAACGATGTCTTCAAGCCCCACCTAGATGACTTCGTGCTTGTCTACCTAGATGACATCCTTGTCTTCTCCAAGTCAGCTGCTGACCACGAGCGCCACCTCCACCTTACCCTCTCCCTCTTGCGGAAGCACCAACTGTGCGCTAACCTGGCCAAGTGCGCATTCTGGCTGGACACCGTGGACTTCCTGGGCCACGTCGTCTCCGCCGCCGGCATCCAGCCAGACCCCACCAAGGTCAAGGCTGTGCTGGACTGGCCTGCCCCACAGGACAAGCACCAGCTACGGTCGTTCCTCGGCACCGCCAACTACTACCGGCGTCTCCTACACCACCATGCCCACCGTGTTCTCCCTCTCACCGACCTGCTGCGTGATGAGCAGCCATGGCGTTGGGGCGAGGCTGAGCAGCGTGCCTTTGCCGACATCAAAGCAGCCATGGCCAGCTCCCCCGTCGTGCGCCCCCCTGACTTCTCCCTCCCCTTCACCGTCAAGACTGACGCCTCCCTCTTTGCCATTGGTGCCGTGCTTACCCAACAGGACTCCTCCGGCGCCGAGTACGTGGTGGCCTACGAGAGCCGCAAGCTCAACCCGGCTCAGGTCAACTACCCAGCCCATGAGCGTGAGCTCCTGGCTGTGCTCCATGCCCTCACCACCTGGCGCCACTACCTACTGGGTCGTCCCTTCATTGTGGAGACTGACAACAGCGCCACCACCCATGTGCTCACCCAGTCCAACCTCACCGGGCGTCAGATGCGGTGGACTCAGCGCCTTGCGGAGTTTGACATCACCTTTGTGCACAAGGCTGGCAAGCACCACACCGTGCCAGACGCCCTCTCCCGTCGCCCTGACCACCAACTCACCGCCCTCTCCATCGTTGACCCTGACCCCTCCTTCTTCTCCACCTTTGACCGCCATGCGCCCGAAGACATGGCCTACCAAGCAGCCCTGTCCCAGGCCCTCTCCCCTCCTTCACCCTCCAGCCCTACCCACCTGCAGGTCATTGAAGGTCGCCTCTACACCACCTCCACCCCTCCCCGCCTCTACATCCCCTCCTCCCCTCTCCGCGCCCAGCTGTTGCATGAAGCTCATGACGCCCACACCGCTGCCCACCTAGGGCGTGCCAAGACTCTGGAGCGGCTGCAGCGTCACTTCTATTGGCCGCAGATGCACAAGACCGTCCAGGAGTACGTGCGCACGTGCGACAAGTGCCAGCGCAACAAGGCCACCAACCAGCTGCCCCCTGGCCTGCTACAGCCCCTCCCCATCCCCTCCCGCAATTGGCAGCAGGTCAGCATGGACTTCATTGGGCCCCTTCCAGCCACTCCCCGCGGCCACACCATGATCTTCACCGTCGTCGACAAGCTCAGCAAAATGATCCACCTCATCCCCACCACCACCACCGCCACCGCTCACGACACCGCCCGCCTCTTCTTTGACCACATCTTCAAGCACCACGGCCTGCCGGAGGCCATCATCTCTGACCGTGACCCCAAGTTCACTTCTGACTTCTGGACCTCTCTCTTCCACCTCACCGGCACCCGGCTCCTCCTCTCCTCTGCCTACCACCCCCAGACCGATGGCCAGACAGAACGCGCCAACCGCACAGTGGAGGACATGCTGAGGCCCTACGTCAACGACCACAAGTCTGATTGGGACCAGCACCTTGCAGCCGTGGAGTTTGCCTACAACAGCTCTGAGCACGCTGGCACCGGCTTCACCCCCTTCTACCTCAACTACGGCCAACACCCCACCACACCCTCTGCTCTTATGCTCCCCCCTCCCACCCTTGTGCCCAGCCAGGCAGCTGAGGACTTCGTCACCTCCATGCGCAACAACCTTACCGCCGCCCGCTCAGCCTTGCAGCGCTCCATTGACACCCAGAAGCTGCATGCTGACCAGCACCGCCGGCACGAGGAGTTTGAGGTCGGTGATCTGGTGCTGCTCAGCTGTGCCAACCTGAACCTGCAGACTGCTGTCAACAGCGCCAAGCTCCAGCCTCGCTTTGTGGGGCCCTTCAAGGTCCTGGCCAAGCACTCCCCGGTCTCCTACAAGCTCGACCTCCCTCCCTCCATGCGTATCCTCCCCACCTTCCACATCAGCCGCCTACGGCCCTACCTTTCCTCCTCCTCTTTCCCTGAGCGCGCCGTGGAGCTTCAGCCTTCGCCCGTGATCATCGACGGCGAGGCTTACTTCACGGTGGAAGCCATCCTGGGCCGTCGCTGGAACGACGCGCAGCACGCCTTTCAGTACCTCATCAAGTGGGCTGGCTACGACGACTCCTTCAACTCCTGGGAGTGGGGCCCAGCACTCGCGGTCGCAGACGCGGTCGCCGCCTTAATCCGGGATTACACCGCCCGCCATCATGCCCCGGTTGACGACGACCCTGCCTGCCAAGTCTGCGCCAGCCGTTCACCGCGGCCTCCGATGTTGCTTTGTGATTAATGCGACAAGGGTTTTCACATCACGTGCCTGTCACCCCCACTTCGTTCTGTGCCTCGTGGTGCCTGGCTCTGTCATCAGTGCAAGCAAGCTAAGGCTCCTAAGAAGCGCAGGTAGCATGTTTAGAGGCTAAACATCTTTTTTCCAGGGGGGGTGAATGTAGTGGACATGCGCAGCATGGACGGCTTGCATCTTTTAAACTGACTTGCATGTCTGATCTTTAGCGAACTGAGTACTTGTTCTTTTCTTGCAGTGGATGCTTCTGTTGTTCTCTGTGCAAGGTGCTCCGAACCTAGGCGGATGCACCGAGCACAGAAGTTCACAGTTTACGTACACCTTTTCCCTTTACACGTGGATGACTAAGAATGTGAATGGTTTTGAGTACTTAAGGCTCTGTGAGGGCAGAGACAGGTACCTTGGCTCAGAACTCTATCTGACCCCGGGTCCTGTCTCGTTCTCCCGCCCTCACAGGTAAGCCGTGCTCGGTTGGTCATCTCTGCTATGTTGTAACCTTGGCTCAGAACTCTATCTGACCCCGGGTCCTGTCTCGTTCTGCCGCCCTCACAGGCTCCCTAGTCTCAGCTCCGTTACATCAGGGAAGACAGGCGCAAAGTCCTTCAACACTGGTGTGCAGTCCATAACCTGATGCGTCTCAACTGATGGGACAGTCGGTGTGGCTGGTGTAATGGATACCATGAACATGGGCTGTTTTTCACGAACCGCTGTGCGTAAGCCGGCCGTGCTGATTGTGTAGCGATCAAGATCAGGATCTCTGGGGGCAGGCGGAGCCCTCAGGGTGTGCTTTTTGCCAGCATGATGGAAAGTCATGATGTTGTGCTTCCAATCAATGCATGGGTTGATTTCTGCTAGCCAGGGCTTTCCAAGGATTATGTCGAATCCATGCAGCCTCGTGCAATGCAACGTCTGCTGTCCTTTGTGGCTGCCTAAGCGAAAGCGAGCCTCAGGTATCATTGCTGCACTCTGCTGCTGGTGGCCATCATCAAGGCGGATGTGGTCAGGTGCGTGTCTTTCTGCTGTTTGCAAGTCGTGGCGCATGCAGAACTCGCTGTCGATGAATGACGCGGTTGCTCCTCCGTCTACTAGGATACGCACCTTGTGCCCCTTGTAGCTGCCTAAGAATACAAGCAGTGTGGAGTCGGTCTCATCGCCTGGATGCGTGGTGGTGAGCTTTGTTATGCGGAAACGCGGCTCTATTGCTGGTAAGGGTACCTCGAGCTCTTTTTGGTCGATGCTAGTGGCCTCGCGGCAGTGTACTGCCGCGGTAGCTATTTTTTTCAATGATGGGTTTGCGGCCAGGGCGTTTGCAGTCGCTGATAACGTGCCCATGCTCTCGGCAGTAGGTGCACCGGTTGTTTTTGTGGTACTGCTCTCTTTCCTCGGGCGTCAGCTTTCGCCACGGTTCACTAGCGTGTGTAGCAGGACGGGAGCGGGTCTCAGCTGTGGAGTTGGGTGCACTGCTGGGTGTGTGTTGCCTGCTCGCGAAGTGGCGACCTCGCGGTGGTGCTGTCGTGAACAGGGCGCCTAACTGCATTGGTGTCGCTGTGGATACTCATGCGTCTCTGTAGGCCGAGTCATGCGCTACAGCTATGTTCACAGCCTTGTCGAAGCTGTCAGGGAGCTGGACGTCTACCATGGCACGTAGTGCAGGGTGCAGGCCTCGCCTAAAGCGGTCTAGCTGCTCATCATCAGTGATGTTGGGAATCTGCAGGAACAGGCCCCTAAGATGTGTGGCAAAGGACAGGGTTGTTTGGTTGTGCTTCTGTTTGGCGTCATGTAAGATGTCTCGTGCTTTGGCTGCTTCTGACTTAGACCTAAAGGCTGCCTTCAACCCTGTCTTGAAGCTCTCCCATGTCAGGGTGGTGTCGGCCCGTGCTGAGCGGTACCATGATTGAGCCAGGCCAGTCAGTCTTACAGAGGCAGAAACTATCTTTTGCTCATCACTCAGGTTAGGAAACAACGAGTACACGTCCTCCACCTGGAACAGAAAGCTGTTGACATCTCCCCTACCATCATACTCCTTGATCTCTGCTAGTTTGATGATACCAGCAGGTGCAGCACTACGGCCTCCTACAGAAGTAGCCAGAGTATGGTTGCTAGCTACCACACGAGTCATCTCCACTCCAACAGCATTCAGAGTCTGCAGCAATGTAGCCATGGCTGTTTGGGGCCCGTGCTCAGTCTCCATGATGTGGGCTGCTTATGCTTGTGGAACTACCCTGGCTGCCTTGGCTGCCTTACGACGTAGTGCGCACTGTGCGTTGTGGCTAAGTGGAGGCTCAGGCTGAGGTGCTGGGGCTGGCAGGCTAAGCCGTGGTGTGTAGAAGTGCACAGGAGGTGCTTGTGGAGGAGGTGCTTGCAGGAAATAGTGCGGCAGCTCCGCAGGTACTGCGGGTGGTGCGAAATGAACTGCTGGTACAGGCGCAGCGAAGTGCACCTGATGCGGATGTGGGCTCTGCTGGTAAGGCAGGTATGCTACTGGGTGATGTCCTGGCTGAGGCGCCGTGGCAGTGCGATGTTGCAACAAGTTGAACAACCTATCGTTCTCCGCTTGCAATTGCAGGTTCAAGGCGTGCAAATGCTTCGTTGCTGCCTTGTGTTTAGCACATTCAGCACAATGCACTACAGATGAGCACGCCGTGTTAGGGCGGTGGTGGGGATTGTGAGGTGGGTCGCGCGGTGCAGGCCGCGGTGGTGCAGACACGGCCTCAGGTGGGGCCGGTATGCGAACTCGTCCCGAACGATTGGTGGGTTCCGCTGGGACGGTTGCTCCAGCTGCTGGGGTCGACTGGGTCGCTGGCTCGTCGCGCAAAAGTTCCTCGACGGTTAGTAAAGCGTCAGGGTGCGCGGCGGCGTTGTTGACAGCGCTCACTGCACAGGGATAAACGAACCGGGGAAACCAAATGTAAGAGTCGGCTTAGATATGTTAGGATGCATGGCTGGCGGCTATTCAAACTACAGCTGCGGCTGGTTTGCAAAGCTGAGAGCTGCAGCTGCTGCTGCTATTGAGCACTTCACATACTCTGTGGCGGCGCAGGCGAGAGTCTTGGGATTCCGGGACTGACGGCAAGCGGTTGAGGCAGAGTGGAGCTCAGAACAATGCTTACAGAATTATGCCAGAGTCAGCTTAAGAAGAGACACTTCACACTATCTCATACCCTTTTGCCACGTTGCCATATGTCACGTTAGTCATGTGCAACGTTGGCAAGAAAACATCCATGCATGCTCATGCAAAATAAAGAATCCTGCCGTTCATCCTGTCTTTAAATCAGCACTGTTACAGAGTGAGTACAAGCACAAGTAACAAGGTGTGCACCTTTGGGCCCATGAGCTCCAGTTTCCGCTCCTCCATCTCATGGCGCATATTTTGCAGGTGCTTGGCTACAACACCTACATTTGCTAACCCCTTGCTGCTGGTGATGGTGGCCATCACTAGCCCCAAGTCCGGCATGAGGGAGGGGTGCAGTTGGCTAGCTGCTATGATGTTCGGGCCATGAGCGCAATAGTGGTCGCAATTGGAGTTGGAGGGTGTTGTTGACGTGCTGCGAGCGGAAAGGCGCGTCTATAGGTACGAAAGCAGCTTGTATGGTTTTCCTTGTTGCCAGCCTCCAGCTGCTCCAGGCGCTCGCGAACTTCGTCTTCGCCCGTGCAACTACTCGGCTCTCGATGCTGAGATTGTTGCATATCTGCGGGCTATCAACTGGCTGCATTCCTGACACCGGCACCGCGTTGTTGCACCCTGTGCAAATACGCTGGGGCATGCGCAAAGTGCAGCGGTGTTGCATGCTGACATACTCCACTGTGCACCATTTGTCTGGCTGCTGCACCACTGCTGCACCAGGACAGCAATGGATCTGTTCCTGGTTGATCTGATCTTGGAAGTCATCCTGAATAAGTTTACAGCGGCGAGCCGCTGCTGCTGCTTGTAAGGGCGCGTACGCAACAAGGTCATGCTTGTCCGCAGCCTCACGATCTCGCCAAGCGACATTAACTGCTTCAACCCTATGCTGGTGGCCCCTGCCGCCTGCTGCCTGCCGCTTGCTACCTCCTGCACCAAGACAACACAGTGTTACCAAATACGGTCCAAGACGGTCCGTTTTTGCCGTATAATCGTTTTTTTCGAAAATGGCCTTGTATTTTTCCGTTTATACAGACCGTCTATACGGTGGTCCGCGGCCTTTGGCGGCACAGAGCGATGCCCCTACCCAAGGAGCTAAACAAAGCTGTACATGATTCTTATCACCACCTTCAGCAAGATAGCGGGTCCCCGAGGTTCCAGTGCCGAAATTGCAACTTGGAGTTCGCCGCATCTAGCGTCACTCGCCTATGCCAGCACATCACGGGCAGCGGAAGAGATGTCGCGACATGCCTGATGCCCGACAGCGAACTGAAGTCTCACCTTCTAGCAAAGGAGGCAGAAAGCAAGCGAACTACAAGCCCAGAAGACAGCCCTCGGCAAAAGCAACGCGGGGAGGTGCATGCTGAAGAGCTGGACGACTTGGTACGTTACAGCCGCATCTGTCTTTGTAGACCAGTTGCAGTTGCAATATGCTAGCAAGTAGGAAGCATGCTGCAAGTTGCAACTTGCAAGACTACAACATCCTGAGCTATTCTACCTTGATTGTACGCAGTGCATGGACCTCATTGCTGAGCGAGGGTTGTCCATTAATCTCATGAGGAGTTCCTTCGGCCCTTGTTGTGCTTCACAATCTACAGCCCTTCTGGAGCTGAGCTGGAATCAGTCATCGACACCAGCGGCCATGCTAAGACAGCTCAGTTCTACTATGAGCAGCTGAAGGCAGCCATTCTGCGAGTGGGGGTTGACGATGTGGTAGCCGTCTTCTCCGACAATGCTCGTGCCTGTGTGAAGGCTGGCCAAAAGCTGGAGGAGGATGATGAGCTACGTGTGTTCTTCATGCCATGTGGCTCCCACAGCCTAGACCTCGGGCTTGAGGACATCGGCAAGTTGCCACTCGTGCAAATTAAGGCCTGGCTGGCTTGAAAAACCTGAGAGTTGAGTTCTGAAACTTGGTATGTGGGTTGCTGTGACCTAGAGGATGACAAGACTCTCTTGGGCCAAAGTGTAATTCTCACTCGGTGTCGAGTTGCTGGGCCAGGTGTGGGGTTGTGACCCTGATTTTGGCTAAGGGAGTTGGCACCGTGTGACCAAAGTGACTTTTCATGAAATGTGAGTATGAGATGTTGTAAAAGGTGATTACAGCTGTCCAACCTAGTAGGTGGCATGCAAAAAGTCCCAGCCAGTGATGAGCTATGGCCCGTGTCCTAGGACCCTGTACAGGTTCCTAGCGTCATCATGGTCGTAGGACCCTGTACAGGGTCCTGCCGACCCTGTACAGGGTCCTGTGTACCTGATGAGTGTAGATATTTTAATCATTCCTTGCATCCCTATGTGATAGAACCCTGTTAGGATTACTACATAGCTTGTTGTTGGTCCTGTTGACCCCGTTTGGGTGCTTTTGACCATGTGTGCCTGGACCCTGTACAGGGTCCTACGATGAGTGTCTTTCTACACAGGGTCCTGGCACCACACCACAGGGTTCTGGCTCACAGGGTCCTGGCACCACACCACAGGGTTCTGGCTCACAGGGTCCTGGCACCACACCACAGGGTCCTGGCACCACACCACAGGGTCCTGGCCCACAGGGTCCTGGCACCACACCACAGGGTCCTGGCACCACACCACAGGGTCCTGGCGCACAGGGTCCTGGCACCACACCACAAGGGTCCTGGCACCACACCACAGGGTCCTGGCACCACACCACAGGGTCCTGGCACCACACCACAGGGTCCTGGCGCACACCCACAGGGTCCTGGCCCACAGGGTCCTGGCACCACACCACAGGGTCCTGGCGCACACCCACAGGGTCCTGGCTCACAGGGTCCTGGCGCACACCCACAGGGTCCTGGCCCACAGGGTCCTGGCGCACACCCACAGGGTCCTGGCACCACACCACAGGGTCCTGGCACACAGGGTCCTGGCACCACACCACAGGGTCCTGGCACCACACCACAGGGTCCTGGCACCACACCACAGGGTCCTGGCGCACACCTTCAGGGTCCTGGCCCACAGGGTCCTGGCACCACACCACAGGGTCCTGGCGCACACCCACAGGGTCCTGGCCCACAGGGTCCTGGCGCACACCCACAGGGTCCTGGCCCACAGGGTCCTGGCGCACACCCACAGGGTCCTGGCCCACAGGGTCCTGGCGCACACCCACAGGGTCCTGGCCCACAGGGTCCTGGCGCACACCCACAGGGTCCTGGCCCACAGGGTCCTGGCACCACACCACAGGGTCCTGGCACACAGGGTCCTGGCACCACACCACAGGGTCCTGGCACCACACCACAGGGTCCTGGCACCACACCACAGGGTCCTGGCACACACTCACAGGGTCCTGCTGCACTGACCCTCCACATATATTGAAGTCACCATTATTGTTATTAATTCATTCAACTATGCGTGCTACAACTGCAACCATGCTGCATCTACTGCTGCCCCTGCCCTATCACGGTATGCCCTAAGGTTACAAAATAATCCGGCTGCATGGAGGCTTGCATGAACTTCTCGCAAAGGAACTGTGAAGGAAGCAAAAGAATCACGCAGGAAGTCAGACTGCCCCGCTAAGCTGCCAGTAGCTGCCAGGTGCGGCCAGGAGCAGCCAACAGGACATCGTCGCCAAAAGCTACGAGCCATTCAGCCGTCGCTAGCCAGCAACATCTCTCACCACCAGGTGCGATGATGTAGATGCTAGCCACGAACACCCAGTAGCCGCACAACATCAGCGATTAGCCACAACAAGTAGCGGACAACAACACAGGCGGACACGACGCAGTCATCAACAGCCAGGAGCAGCAGCCAGGAGCAGCCAGCAGCTAGGAGCATACCATAGCCAAAAGCTCAGCTGCGAGCCAGCCAGCCATGCGACTAGGTTGAGCGAAGGGGTCAAAGAGTAGCGAGATTGTAGGCCAGGGAAAGGTCGTGAGCGAACGTGAGGGAACGAAGCCAGGGAAAGGTCGTGAGGAACGTGAGGGGCGACGTGAGGGAAAGGTCATAGCGAAGATCATCAACGAATGCAACCCCCTCCCTCCCTCACCCCAGCTGTCTCCCATACCTCCCCCCTCCCCCTTCACCCTACAGCCTTCCCTTCACCTAGTATGAGCGGTAGCTTCCTCACCCTCACCATTACCATGACAATGAAGACTCTACCCCTATGCCAGGTGAGTGCCCTCGTCATGCAACACGTCACTGTCAGCTTGCCATGATGTTATGCCAGCTTCAACGTATGCACGTCCCTTGCTTGCTGCAGGTCTGATGCCTACACTCCTGCCCTTGCCTCCTTCCCCCTTCCCTACCCAGTAGCCATGAGACACACCCCCTCCCTATCCTACCTTGCAACCTGGAACAACCCCCTCCCCCTCCCCCTCTCCCGCCCTCTCTCACTCCCACTCCCACTCCCACTCCCACTCCCCCACTACGCCCACCATTGCCACCCCTATCTCTTGCCCCTCCCCTCCCCTCCCCTCTGCCGCAGGTCTGATGGTCTAACCCTACCCAGTAGCCAGGCAGCAAGGCACCTACCCCACACAGAAGCCCTTGGCGTACCAGCCTGGAGCGGGCAGCCTGGAGTGGGCAACCTGGAGCCCAGCCTAGCCCAGCCTACCCCAGCCTAGCCTAGCCTAGCCTACCCCAGCCTAGCCTAGCCTAGCCTACCCCAGCCTAGCCTAGCCTAGCCTAGCCTACCCCAGGCTAGCCTTGCCTAGCCTAGCCTAGCCTAGCCTACCCTAGGCTAGCCCAGCCTAGCCTAGCCCAGCCTGATTGCAATGATTCCAATTGCCTGATTCCAATTGCAATGAGTCAGCTCCACGCATTCAGAGCCTCGTAACTCAGCTCGCAGCCAGGCCCGAAACTATGCTCGCTTCCAGTCACATCGCACCTAGCTAGCTAGCTAGCTTAGACACGCAACTTAACCCGAATACCTATCCAGCAGTGCAGCCCCAGCCACTTCCCCTACCATGAGGCAGCCAACCCGGATGCTAGGTGTACAACCCTCTACGTCGCTAGCTCAGCCACGCAGTCCAGCTACTTCACCAGCATCGCAGCCATCCACACAGCCTCGCATTCTCAAAATGTTACAGCCACGCAGCAACGCAAAAAGCCAGCGTAGCAAGCCTAGCCACGCAGCGACACACAACGTCAGCCATGCAAACATCCATGCGAAGTTGTCAAGGTGAGTATGTGCAAGTATGTGGCAAGTATGTGCAAGTATGTGGCACCGCTTAACATCTGGCATGCCATAATGTGCTGCTGCAGGATGGATGGTTTGACCCTTCCCCTTTGCCACCACCACCTTGCCCCACTCCCTATCCTACCTTGCAGCCTGGAGCAACCTCCTCCTTCCCTCCTTCCCTCCCTCCCTCCTTCCCTCCCTCCCTCACGCCCTTTCTCGCGCCCTCCCTCCCTCTACATGTCTCTACAGGTGGCTACAGGTCCCCTTCCTGCCCTACCATTCCCCTTCCCTTCCCACTCGCTCTTGCCCTCACCCTCACCCTCACCCTCACCTTGGCAGGTGAGTAAGCATGCATGTTGTGGTTCGTATTGCCTTGCATTTGGGAGCCTATGCTGGGTTGCATCAGAGAAGCTACCAGCAAGGATACGACAAGGTTTGAGCGCTTGTACACCTCTTCGCAACACACAACGAGCTTGGAGCGGTGGCCAAGACTTCCGGTGAGTGCACATGCTCTGGTGGTGTCAGCCTAGCCTGCCCATTTCTCGTCATGCATGTCCTTATTCATCTGCTTGCTGGCTTATGTTTGCTTGCAGTTGTTGACAGCTTGAGCATGACAAGTGTAGCAAGGCTTGGTGATTGCAAGCAAGGCGGTAGCGGCATGACATGGAGGGGGGCATTGAGCAAAGCTGTAAGTGGCCAGTCCCTGCACATGAGTTGTCACCAATGCCAAGCCTAATTGCAAGGATGCCTCTTGCTGCCGCAGGTCTGATGGTCACACTGCTGCCCCTTGCCCCCTTCCCCCTTCCCCCTTCCCTGCCCAAGCCCACCACCACCACTTCCGAGTCTGCCACCTACCTCCCCTCCTCCCCTCCTCCCCTCCTCCCCTCTTCTCTCCTCTCCCCCACCCAATGGCACCCAGCAGCCCTTGGCGTAGCAGCATGGAGCGGGCAGCCTGGAGCGGACAGCCCGGAGTGGGCAGTCTGGAGCGGGCAGCATGGAGCGAGCAGCCTGGAGCGGGCAGCCTGGAGCGGGCAACCTGGAGCCAAGCCTAGCCCAGCCTAGCCTAGCCTAGCCTAGCCTAGCCTAGATCAACCTGGTTTGTTGCCATGGGGCATAGGCAGCAAGGCAATGTGCTGAGCAGTCCCGTGATGAGGTGTCAGCCCATAACAATGAGGTGCAACCAGTCCTTGTGGTTGTGCACATGGCATATGTGGTGAGCAAGGCATGAGTCGTTGTGTTGTTGTTGTAGTGATGTTGTGTGGTGTTGTTGTGTGGTGTTGTCACCTTGCATCAATGCATGTGCTTAGCACCAGCAATACATGCCGTTTGTTGTGGTGTTGCGAGGTGTTAGTGCGTCGTTGCATACGTTGTGGCAGGACCCTGTAGACGTGCAGCATGACCCTGTGAACGTATGTCGTAGGACCCTGTAGCCGTGCGGCAGGACCCTGTGAGAATGTGTCGTAGGACCCTGTAGCCGTGCGGCAGGACCTTGTAAAACTTTAATGTAAGACCCTGTAGCCGTGCGGCAGAACCCTGTAGACGTGTGTCGTACGACCCTGTAGCCGTGCGGCAGAACCCTGTAGACGTGTATCGTACGACCCTGTAGCCGTGCGGCAGAACCCTGTAGACGTGTGTCGTACGACCCTGTAGCCGTGCGGCAGAACCCTGTGAGAATGTGTGACGCAGAACCCTGTAGCCGTGCGGCAGAACCCTGTAGACGTGTGTCGCAGGACCCTGTAGCCGTGCGGCAGAACCCTGTGGCCCAGGACCCTGTACAGGGTCGGCAGAACCCTGTACAGGGACGGGCGATTTTTCAAATAGTTATAACATCGCAGCAACTATGAGTTTTTCGATGATTACATCGGCGATGAGTCGGCCTTTCCTGGGGCTATCTGCAGTATGCCTCCCGGGAAGAAATGACGTAGGCGACTTCCGGCCTTAATCGGCGCGAGTGGCCATGGGCTGCAGAGACCATCCTCCTTGCCAAGAGTCTCATCCACTTCATTCGTGCCCGCCATTTCCCATTGGACCTCTTCCGTACCGTTTCCCAAGAGCTAGCTGCAAGGGAGGCGGGTGCTAGAGGGGGTGGGGGTGGAGGGGGGGGCCTAGCTGCGGATGGCACAGCCCGCATGGGTGGGGGTGGGGTGATGGGAGTGCGCACAGTTGGTGCAGCCCGCATGGGTGGGGGGCATGGGCGGGGCGTTGGCACAAGCCGCATGGATGGAGGGGTCATGGGACTGAATGCAGTCGGTGCAGCCCGCATGGGTCGGGGTGGGGTTGGAGGGTTGCGACAGGCACATGGGCCATTGCAAGCAGGTGCTTATGCTGGTGGTAGGGGCGTTGGAGGTGGGCCTGCGGCCGGACAGCCAGCTCCTCAGCATGCCCGGCCGCCATTCAAGGTGTTGGAGTTGTTGAGGGTGGGAGACACCCGCTTCGCCTCCGTGCTCATTATGCTGGAGCGCCTTGTGCGTGTGTTCCCCGTGCTTGACGCAATGGTGGTGGACAACAAGTACACCACCTGGGTCACTGCTCAAGATGCTGGCACTCGAAGCGGAGCAGCCAAGATCCGCAGCCTTGTCCAGCAACAAGCTGGCATGCATTCATCTTCATGGCGGCAGCGTGTGCACCAGCTGGTGGGCATCATGACTCCCATCCGTGTGCTACTACGCAGAATGGACAGCAGTCAGCCCGTCGCCAGCAAGGTGTACTTCGGTGTCCAGCGGATGATGCAAGAGGTGGAGGCAGCCATTGAGCAGCTGGGTGTGCCTGATGGTGACATCATCATGGCGGCGCTCCAGCGGCGCACCGCCATGTTCCTGAGACCCTTGCACGGTGCTGCCGCTTTGTTGGACCCGGAGTACCGCGCCCACCTGGCTCGAGACCACACTTTGTGACAAACCTTAAAAGAGGACTTCTTCAAGGTTGTGGACAAGCTCACCCCTGCCACCGCCGACGAGTGCAAGGTACAGCTGGTGGACTACTTGCGTGATCCCAAGTACAACTGCTTCATGGCAATGGCCGTGCGCACACCACCTCACAAGTGGTGGGACGTGGTCAGCACCCGTGACAACGCAGCCCTCAGCAGCTTTGCACAGAGGATCACCTCCCAGTCTGCCTCCTCCACCTCATGCGAGCGGGCGTGGAGCTCCACAGACTTCATTCAGAACAAGCGCCGCAACCGGCTGAAGTCAGACACCGCTGACAAGCTGAACCGCCTGTACTTCAACTCAAGGCTGTTGGAACGTGCAGCCAAGGGTGCAGCATCGAGAGCATGGGAGTGGGAAGGGGAGCAAGGGGAGGATGGGGAGGGGGAGGGGGAGGAGGAGGAGCCAGGAATGTTTGCAAGGCTGTTGGCTGTGAATGAGCCAGCTCTCAATGAGATGATGGCTCGCGATGCTATGCGATTGCAAGTGGAGCAAGCGGCTCAGGATGCAGAGGAGGCAATCTTGGCTGGGTTGTAGTTATGAGCGAGCAAGCCCTTTGGTGCATGGTCACCATCTCATGCGTACATCGTGAAACTTCATATTTGCCATTGGTCATGCTATAATGATCCAACCGTGCCACCGCCGTCATGTTGTGATCGTACTGTTGGTATGGAAAAAAGTTCATGACTCACTAGGGATCGAACAAGCGATCTCTCGGCCATACGGCCAAGACGATTGTACGGTACAGTATATACCGAAAAACGGTGTACGATGAAAGACGGCCCAGCCGTCTTTGGTAACACTGAGACAGCATGCCTCCTGCTCCTGGTCCTGCTCCTGATCTGGGTCTGCCTGGTCCTTGAGCTCCAGCTGGTCGTGGTATGCATGCTGAGTTGCACGCTGGGGAGCAGGCTGACCAGGGCGGCTTCGCCTTCGCAAAGGCTGGGCTGGCTGGGCTCGCTGGGCTGGCAGCGGGGCAGTACCGCTCATGCTGAACTTCACGGTTTGGCCTGCGCCCCGCTCTCGGCGCGGGTTTCCTGGCTGCATTGCGTAGTTGGCAGCGTTCAGCGTTGTGGTGGGGGTGGGCGCAGGGAGCCAGCGCATTGGCTGCCCCGCAACGTGCTGGGAACGGCTAGTTGCCGCTGGGTGCGGCTGCGGCCTGGCGGAGCTGGCGGTTGGGGCTCCACAATCTTCTGGCGGTTGGGGCTCCGAATCTGAGAATGGTCAGATTTTTAACCGTGTGTATTATCTAGTATAACCTAACCCTAACCTCTGCCTCAACTGCCTCCTCTGCCTCAACTGCCTTAACTGCCTCAATTGCCTCCTGCCGTAGAGGTGTCACTGCCAGCCGGTATTTGTTAGCTAGGGTCGCCCGAATCGAACATGGATGAACGAAGTGAGTGCGAATCAGGCCCAAGAGTCGGAGCACAAACACTACCGTTACAACAAAGTAAGGTCAAGCTATGTACAGAAGGGTCTTGATGTAACAGTCCAGACACACAGCTAGGATGAATGGTAGGTTTGTGTTTCTTTTCTCCATGCAAGATCCAGTGAGATTTGATTTGCCTTTTACTTATGACGAGATCTTGCGATGCTTAGGACTGGGAGGGACTTCTCGAGTGCTAGATGCTGGAGGGGCTTGGTTCAGACTTCTTGCAGCCTTCTGATGGACTTGCTTTGGTTTTGCTTACAATGACAACTCTTCTCTTGATGGATTAGTTCTTTACGACGTCTTCACGATGTAAGTACACTGCACTACCCACTGCGCGACTCGGAGGCTGTCGATGAGTATGTGGACAGCCGCAGCGGCAGCAATAGCCGCACAAGTCAGCATGCCTCACGCTGCAGCCGGCATTTATGCCTCAGCCGACCATGCATCCTGACCGCACAAACACTACTGTTACACTTGAACTGAGCTGTATCAGTTGAAGCGATTGAACCATCCAACTTACTGAACGAAATAGAAACAAGGGTAACTACATGTAAGCACATTTGTCAATCTCCACAAATGGTTGACTTGGTGAGCATCACATGCATGAAGATTACCAATCCCATGTTGGGAACGCATGACGTCATCCCCGGCTACATGCCTGTCTAAGGAAGAGCCTTGTACATCCCATTGTTGTAGTCAGCCCCAGCTACCAACATCCCTCACACTCCTCAAAGGTATGGGAGCACCTACTATGATGGTGGCGGGTACCACCACCATGCTTCCTTCAACGGCTGAAAGCGTCCCTGAAGTGGCCGTAAGACATGGCTCCAACTCCAAATGCCCTGACAGCTTTTGCGAGTGAAGTACCCAATAGCCCGCAGCTCAACAACACCACAAGGGACCACACCAAAGCTAGCATAACAGTGTCATCCCTTGCGGACCCTGCTGGCAGTCGCGCCTCAGCTTCCACCCCATCCTTTAAGATGCCATAGCATCCTACCGCAGTAACCACCACCGCCATGCTGCAATGGCATAACTGTCCAACCGGGCACAATGAGGATGAAAGGGAGGAAGCGTACACACTGGAACTGCAGGCTGGCCACCCTACCTAGGGTGTAGGTGCTGGCAGGCATGTTGTGGACTTACCCTACTTCTAGGAGATGCTCTCTTTCTTTCTTCAGTTCTAGATGATGATGCCATGCACCCCACCTTCATCACCATCACGTTTGAAGTGGCTGCTGTGCCTTTGCATTAAACCCTACAATTAGAGTTGACAGCTCCCCAGCACATCCCTCAGGAACTAGGTATGCAGTTCAAATTCTCTGGGTGTGAGCTACACTTGCCATGCCACAACATTGACTGTTGCCCCTGCTGACCTTGCGGCCACCACTGTAGCCCCAAGGCTCTCCAATATCCCCACAGCTCACGTTGTTGAGAACCCACCACAATCGTGCCTGCTGCACCATGGCTAGGGCTGTGCTGGCTGCGCCCTGGTGGCAGCTTCCACGTCCTCGCTGTTTGCAGTGCTGTTCATCATGCGTCGCTCGTTACGTACCTCTCTCTGCAGCTGGCGCTCCATCCGGCGAAGCTCCCGGGTCAGCTCGCTGGCGGTAGGCCGGTCTTGAGGCAACTGTGCCACACACCTGGAGGCAGGCAGCCAGAGGCAGCAGCAGTGACAGGGTGAGGCTTAGCACTACAGAGAGATGGAACAGTTTCAAAGCTGGCTGGCAGTGCCAGTTGTTGAGCCTACTGATTGCGGTAGGGTCACAGGCTAGCATCCACCCCTGACCAGCACGGCCTGACACCACCCCTTGACCAGCAGCACTATGACCACTGGATCAGTAGGCACACCGCAGGGCATGCTTCAGGGCTCTGGTGTTAAGGGTGGTGCACCCCCCAGCTACACCAGTAGTCTGGACGTGCACAACAGAGGGTGGGAGTGTCGGACCTGATCATTGCAAGTGAGCGTGAGCCTGTAGACAATAGGCTAGATAGAGGGCCCGGCTGCCAAGGTACGGGTGCAAAAGCTGAATACGAGAAGTAATCCTCAAATCAGATGGCAAAACCGCAGACATGCGGCAAACAAGCGAGGAGACATGACATCATAGAAGATGTGAGATGACAGAGAGGGGATTACACAATGATAGCTGGGCATGCAGTGTGCCTCCGATGTATTTTCTGCCTTAGGTATTGGGTGCTAGGCTAGGGCATGCCCATACTAGTGACAGCCACAGCCAGCATCACTAAGCCACCACAGTGCCTCACGCTCTCAACGGCAAGCAGGTGCTGCCAGCAGTGGGCTGTGGCTGTCACACACCTGAGGTACAGCTTGCCCAGATCAGGCATGGCGTGGGCAGGCCAGGGTGGTCGGATTTGCTGCACTAGCACCATGTTGATGACTTGAGCTACGGAGAATAGGAGCAGGAGGGCAGGCGACAGAAGGGGCGGGCGAGGCGGCTTGGTGGGCAAGGTGGGAGGGGTAAGAAACATGGTGAAGGCGTGGGTAGCTGTGGTGGCTGGGATGCCCGCTGTCCATCCCTGATGATGAGGTTGACTAGCGTCCAGGTAGGGCTGCAAGGCTGGCATACAGGCAGGGCTGACCATCAGCATGCGCTGCCAACCTGGCTGGGAGCCATGGAGGGCCAACCCAGGTGAGGTGGAGCCCTCCGTGCTTACCCTGGCCCTTGCCCCTGTGGCTCCTTTGGGCCCTGCCCCTGTTTCCCGCCTGGCCCCCCTCCACCCCTACCCACCATAGCGCAAGCCCTTGTATGCTTGGCTGCTGGTCACCATCTCATACAGCATGATGCCCTGCACCCCACACAGCCAGCACGACCAGCAGCGGGCATGTTCTCATGCCAAGCAATTGCAAGGGGAGCACCCAAAGTGTGCAGGGTGCAAGCTGATGATGGGGAGTGGCAGGACCTAAGCCCACGGGGCTGGCTGCCTAGGACATTTCCCACAGCTGTGCATTGGCAGTTGATGAACACATGCATATAAATGATGAGCCAAAGCATAAGTTCGAATAGTGACACTGCTGCCCTGAGGTGCCCTGGCCTGACCAGCCGTGCTTTGCCCTGAGCCGGGCCTGCCCTGCCCTACCAGCCGCTGCCACTTGGGGACGCTGCACTCACAAAGGCGTAAATGTCAGAGGCCGGGCTGGCGGCGCTGTTGGTCAGGATTTCAGGACTCATGTCTACAGGCAGGCAGGCAGGCAGAGCAAGGTTTGGGCATATGAGCAGGCGCTAGGCATGCAGGCAGTAGGCAGGCAAGCATTAGGCATGCGTGCAGCCATAGTTTGTGTGTAGCAGGCTGGAGTTACATTAGTAAGGCAGGCAGGTGACCAGGGAGGGTGGTGCATGACTTGGGCATGGAGGTACGCATTCACGGCTAGCACGCAGCCACACTGGGTTGCGGCTCGGCAGGCTTCAGTGAACTAGGCTCATGGGCTGCCCACTGCCTGTGTTCCCTGCCCCCACCCCCTTACAGGGTGCTGTGCCGCCGGGCCCCTCAGACGCATCCGGGCCCAGTGAAGTGAGTGACGCCAGCCCAAAGTCACTCAACTGTAGCCAGGTCACACATAACACCTGAGTCACACCCAGGCTGACCAGCAGATCCATACATGCAAAGGCAATCTGGCCAGCCTGTAGTGATGCCATGAAGGGGTGGAAGGGGTGAGGGCAGAACGGCAGGTGAGGGGGAGGGGACTGACCGCGGTAGAGAAGCCCCTAGCATCGCTGCGAGACTCGTTCAACAGGCAGTTGCCCGGCTTCTGCAGTGCAGGCAGAGTGGGGGCCATGACAGCAGTAGGGCTGTACGTGGCAGGGAGGGGCTGCAGGGTATGGGCGGCCAGGCTGTTGAAGCAGTGGCCTGCACTGTAGGCTGCTGCAGGAGCCGCAGCCGTAACCCTAATGCCAGAGTGTCACCAGCGAAATAGAAAAGCTGGTTCAATCAGGCAGGTGGACAGCAGCTGCCCCTGGAACTCCCATTGCACTTCAATCTGGATGCCTTGCTTGCCGCTTGCCAGCTGTGCTTGCCTACCCCCTAGCCAGCCGACGCTGCCTGCGCTAACCCGCCTGAGGACACTGTCAGTGCTTCTGCGGAGTGCTGGCTGCCTGGGCCTGCAGGTTAGCCGCACTCACCAGGTCGCCATGGACCACATTGTGCATATGAAGATACTCCAACCCCTACAGCAAGAGAGGCAGGCAGCCAGACAATTGAGCTTGGGAAGCACACGGCAGGAGCTTGGGAAGCACACGGCAGGAGCTTGGGAAGCACAAGGCAGAGCAGGTTGGAGAGCCCTGTGCAGACGCACACGCTGCCTAACACAACTCCGCTGCCCACCTCACTGCACCCCAACAAGTTCTTACCTCCCACTCCAGCATGCAGCCTGAGCAGGATCAGAACAGGTGCAGGGCCCAGCGTCCTACTGGTGCAATGGCAGGCTGCTGCTCCCGTGTGCATTGCGCTACCGCTGCCCAAAAAGTGGCCTCAACGTATGCCTCCCTCTACCCACCGAGGCAATCTCGCAGACTGTGCGTATGCAGGCCCGCTTGCGCTTGCGAGCTTCTGAAGGAGGCAGGTCCGGCTTGGGCTCGAAGAGGCCACGCTGCGGGCACACAGCATCAGGCCTGCCACATCCACACACACTTGAGCCCTGCAGCCCACCATGCAGACCACACTGCAGCCAGCCCAGCACTTCACTGCAATCGCAAGTGCGCCCTTTACTGCCCAGGCTGCCCTGCGCACCCCTCCAGGCCACCATGACCCAGCCTCAGCCCCACCACCTGCCTCTCCCTCTGCCCCTCATCAACCAGGCGTTTCACCCAGCCTCAGCCCAAACCCTGCTTGCTCTGACCCCAGGCCACTGCAAAACAAAGTGGCTGCCCCTCTGGGGACACTCCTCTCTGTGCGGCGGGGCCCTTGGCTGCCAGCCCTTGTTGCCCCCTGCCAGCAAGCAGCGACCTTAGCAGGTGGGGCCCATATTCTTAGCCAATCTCATAATGGGAGGGTCACAGACTATGTGCAGGCCTTTTTATGCCCGCATAACTGGCCCGACTCAAGATAGGCAAGAAGTTGGTAGTGCCCACAAACCATGGTAAAGTGGCACTCCAGATGGTCGTTGGCTGGTTCTACAGCATTGTTGCTTCAGCTATTGCCTGACATGTCACATTGACACATAAGTGTGCACCCAAACAGCCTTTGAAGCTGGCCCTTACCCCATTCAGCCTCTTTCAACCGTCGCAAGGCTACAATGACACAGCCCAAAAAGAAATTGCAAGCAACACAACCTTGTGCCCACTGAGAAGTCCTAGCGTGGCAAAACATGTGGGAGCAAGGCAGCTGTTAAAGCTGCAAAAGCATCAATGCTCCGCATCGCCTGCTGCCACACGGTGCTGACTAGCCTATTCTAAGAAGGTGTGGGGCCACTCAGCCATTGGCCATCACATCCGTTGCTACAATGCTGCCCACTGCTCTTCTGCCAGCCAAGGCCTTCACATACACCAGCTAAGAACCAGCTTGAGTGCTAGCTGACAGCAGCACTGGCGCAGGTTTGCCACTAGACTTGGATGAGCATGGTAAGGAGGCAGATGCAGTATGGGGTGATACGAGAGAGCACGCATCAGGTGATGAGGCCTTGGTTGGCGCGGAGGCAAGCACAGGCACAAAGGCTAATGCCTACTTTCATTCGCAAGCTGCAGGCCGGCAATCCTCTTGTAAGGGGTGGTAGCAGCGTTTGAGAATTCCGTCGCTCATCCTAACATCAATTAGGGGCGCCCATAGATCAAGGTTAGGGTTAGCTAACCCATGCTTTCACCTGTCAAATCCTGGAGCTCAGTGGCTTCGTGTGCAGCAAATTGGGGGAGGCAGTGTGGCCAGCGTCCTGAACAGTTCCAAGCGTGATCCTACTGCCTCCCTAGCCCTAACCCACCCACACCTGCCTGCACACTTAATGCTCGTAGGCCCAGAGTCCCAGGGCCACAGCTGTGGGTCTATTAAAGTGCTGAGCCCAGCAGAGGCTACGCAGCTGTCAGCTTTGACTCCCCATCCTGCTGCCTTCCCCCAACCTCTGCACACAGAATGCCCTGGCTCTACAGCAGATCCGGCCCTCTATCGGCATCCCCAGGACCTGCCAGGCTGCTGCCCACCTGTATTGCTTCCCACAGCGTGCCCAACTTGGCACGCTGCATCACCAGCACTGTCAGCACTTGGTCGGCTTGGACCTGCAGGGGCAATGCGGGGTCAGGCAGGTGACAGGCAGCAACTGGGCCGGTGGCAGGGGAGGGGGACAGGGCGCCCCAGGCTGGAGACAACAGCAGGCTGTGGCATGTGGAAAGGCAGGAGCATAGGCCACGCAGCAGACAGGGGCCCCGAGACGCTAGCTTGCAGTCACCCAGAAGGTAATCTTTACCATGTGGGCTCTCCACCTGGTCTAATGGTTGCACTGCTATGTAGGCAGTTATGGTGCTGGCTGACCTGAACTGCAGCCAACTTCACTGCCAGTCGTGCACTGCAACTGGGTGTTCAACTCAACCTGCCTGGACAACATGTGCGGCTGCCTGGCTTCATGCAGCCAGCCAGCCCTGACCCTGACCTGACATGCTGAGCCGGCCAGGCGCCGCCCTAAGCCCTGCCACCAGTGCCCCAGCCTTACGTGTAGCAGCTCCAAGATCTCTGCCCAGGTCAGTGCAGGGCCGTTATGGCCGTCCAGCAGGCTGCCAAACTCGTCAATGGAGCCAAAGCTGGCTGAGTCCTGGCTCTGCTGCGCCTGCTGGGCCTGTGCCTGTGCAACTGTCAGAGGTGTAAGGCTGCGGTGCAACTCCCGTGGGTCCTCCGGAATGGCGAAGGGGAGGGTGGGGGCATTGGGGGCTTGCCTGGTGTGGGCAGCCATGGGTGCCAACATGGGGGGAGGGGGAGGGGCAGCGCTGCGGCTGGCGATGCCGGCAGGGCTGGCTGAGGCATGACCAGTTTGGGCCCTGGCCTCAGCAGGAGGGTTGACGGGCTGACTGCTGCCCTCCGCTATGTTGGCCTTGGCAGGAAACACCTTGTCAAGGAACTGGCGGGTTATGATGCAACAGCGCACATCAAACCTACAGGCGGGCACATAAGGTTAAGGGGAGTGATTGCACTGTTGCCCTGTGACTTGAACAGACAGAGGCAGGGAGAGCAGGAGCAGCTGCTGATGATTTAATTCACTGCGCAGGGTGGCAGGAAAGCACTAGCTGCTTGATGGTGACCATACACTCACGTGTGGATGAGGGAGGGGTGTGATAGGCCTTTGCTCAGAATAGCCTCTGTAATAGCACTGCCAGGCAAACGTCCATTCTGTGTCTGGTTTGTAGCGCAGATTTTGACGGCTACATCCCCACTGCCATGCCACAAACCTGCAATGGTCAACGGAGATGAAGCTATCTTCTATTTGGGCTGATGTCTGATGCTGCAGCCACTGTGTTCTGCCTACCAGCAAACACAGCTGCAAAGCCACCGCTGCCGATAAGCGATGCAAGGTGGAGGTCTGAGAGGGCGTCCTCCGGGTTGCAAGTCATGCGCAGCATTGAGGACAGTTGGAACTCGGCCAGCGCGTCGCGCTTGGATGCTCGGAGGTCCGTTGCTTGCAATATGCTGCTGCCGGTGACAACGCCGTGGGCCGAGTTGGGCAAGTCATTTGTCGTAGCTGAATTGTACACTGGGCCGTTGTCTAAGACTGCGTCGTGGACCTGTACTGCGACCGCGTGTGCCTCTACTGGCAGGGCATCGGACCCTTCCCGCGGTGTCTGGACCACTGTCTGCAGCTTGGGGTCTTCTACTGGTTCCGGAGGCGCAGCGGCTTTTAAACTTATGGTAGGTGCTGGCTTGGGCTGGCATGCACGGCTGCCCATCGCTGCTGGCTCAGAACTTCTTCCCAGGCAGTTTCCCATGATGCCTCTACACGCTCAGACCAGCGTCTACACGCGTAGCCAGCTTATGAAATGCTTTTTTCAGCTCGTCCCCCGCTACCATGCCGCCATGCTCAGGCCTACTAGTCGTAGGCTTAAAACTGACAATAACCCTCAACTCCTTTTATTCTCCCAACGCACTTTATTGCCATCCGCACCACTGGCTGTGGCCTTCACAAGTATGGGCTCGCTGCCTGTGTTCGATTAAAACTCTTGCTGTATAATAGAGAAGCAAGAGGGCTGTAGGGTCCAAAAGCTGTCACACTCCATCAATGACACTAGCAACCCAACTGCTAAGGCACGCTTCACAATCTTGACCATCACATCCAGAGGCCTTGCACACGACCTTAGAAAGCCCTGGATTAACCATGCCCTCTCCTGAAACAAACCCTACATTCCCTTACCCTTAACTCTGGTTTCCCTTCTTTTAGATTTGTACCCCTAGTTTTTACCCCTCTAGCCACTTACCTCTTTCACAGTCCCTTTCTCAGTCTTTTACCTTAGGGGTTGGCTTGTATCCACCCAAGCCCTGCTTCCTTTGTGTAACAACTACTACTACATTAAGCGTGCACTGCCCCTGAAGAAACCCTACCGCATTGCAGGAGCAAGACAAATGTCCGGAGCAGATGTCGTAGGACTAGGGCATGCAAAGTTATTAACAACTGGCTCCATGACAGCAAGCACACAAGCAGATACAAGAGCAGGTGCATGCAGGTCTCTTCATGGCCACTGTTGCATGCAAGTCTTGAAACACTTCGTAAGCTTTATGGACACATGCAACAGCCCTGAGCAAGAACTGGAGACCAGTGCATCATCACCATAATGCGCAAGCTTGGCAACCCCTGCGGTTTGAGCGGGAAGGCTTAGCAGGAGGGCTTAGGGCCAACACACTACACTGCAGCCTTATTCTTGCTGTTTTGGGGCAGCTGCTTAGGAGGTGGTTTGGCCTGAGCTCGGGGTAAGGCCCACACTGGCACCTGCCAGTAAGAATGCAGGCATGCGGGGGGCCGGTCGCTCCTTCCTTCCCTGCCTCCCTGGCCCTGCGGGCTGTGCTGCTGGTGTGGTGGCAGGGGAGGGCTGACATGTGGCAGGCCAACCCGAGCCAGGTGTCACTGGCGCCAGCAGGGTCCTGACCGGTGCCATCACCTGCTCTGATGCTGGCTCAGGCTGACTACTACCTGCACTGTGCAGGGCCTGGGGTGCTGCAGGCAGGCTGGCACCACCTTGCTGCTGCTGACCGCTCCATGCTCTATGCTGCTGTGTCTGCACAATCGTCCCAGCAGATGTGCCATGCGGCAGCCCCAAGCCTCTCTGCCAGGTCTGCTGCTGCTGCTGCTGCTGCTGCCACTGACCTTGCTGTTGCTGTTGCTGCCGCTGGCCCCCGACAGCCGGTGTCATCTCATCCACTCGCGTTTCTAGCCAGGAGGATGCAAGACGGGCTGGAGGATGAGGGAAAGTGCCTGGCGGCTGCTGGGGCATGCTGGGCTGCCATGGGGCTGAGGCCGGTTTAGGCAAAAAGGGCACATTCCTGGGCTGGGCAGCCATGCCGGGTCCAGGTGCCATAGGCAGGCCAGCGGCCAGGCCAGCTACAGGCCCCCTCAGCCATGCAGGCAGGGGAGCTGCCGGTGGTCCCACTAGCCCCGCATGGTCTGGGGCCTGCCAGGGGTGGGTCCCTCCACTGTGCTGCCACTGCGCTTGGTGTGAGCGGCTGGGTGACCAGGGCTGTGGCCAGGGCTGAGTCACAGGTAAGGTGGGGGTGTGCGGGTGCGAGGGGGCGGCCCAGAAGGGGCTTAGGCTGGCGCAGCGGCTGCGGTGGGCGGAGCTGGCCTGGGCTAGGCGGCGCCAGCGCCGGGCATACGGCTCCACTAGGGCAAGCTCTGCCGCCATCGCCTGGGCCTGCACCAGGGGCAGGGCAGGGGAGGGGAGGGGGAGGTGTCGGGTGGTTAGGATCGGGCAGGGAGGGGCCAGGCTTGTGGTGTAGAGGGGGCAGCTAGCATTTCAACGCATGCCAGGAAGCACTCATGACACAACCTGGCACATGGCCACTGCTGGCGTCATTGATGGTGAAGCCACGTCTTGCTAAAGTACTGAGCTGCTGGTATTGAGCACACTGGCAGAAGCAGCAGGCATCTAGCACTGCCCTCTCTGTCCACATAGCTCGGCCTCACCTTGTTGGAGGCCAGCACTGCCAGCCGCTGCTGCCGGCGCGCCAGGCCAACGTGCAGCAGAGCCTGCACCCCCTCCCTTTGCAGGCTCTTCAAGTGGAGGGCGGCTGCTGCTCTCATGTTGTCAGCCTTGAGGCGCCGCTGACCACAGTACCAGCTGCACAGCAGTGCGCGTGACGGCTGGTTTACAGTGTGCTTCTGGTGGAGCCCATTCAGTAGAGAGTGCAGGAGTAGGTGAGGAGGAGACAAGTGCCACAGCCGCTTGCGAGCCGTGGCATGGTGGTTGCAGGTGGTTGCATGTCGGGCCAGTTCGGTCTTTCGCGCACCTCAGCGCCGCCAATCCTTGACTCAGCAGCACGCGACTCTTATGCTGGATCGCGAGATGCACGGCGTCATGCTTGCATCGGCGGTGCGCGACGTATCGCATCCAGGCAGGCAGTGCGACCCGTAAGCAGTGTGTCGCCCAGTGTTGGGCTGACCGTGCCGCCAGCAGACTTCGAGCATGTGTCTCCTGCACCCGCACCCTCCACGCACTCCACACACGGCGCTCAATGCGCTCCCGCCACATCCCCGCCGCTCGTGCCGCCTAGGCATGCAGACACCAGCAGAGGGTAACGGCAAGGATGGCGGAGATAGTCGGAGCTGCCCTGAATTCAGCACGGAGCAGCTCACCTGCAAGCTCTTGAGCAGCCAGTGCACCGTGACCTCCCTCCAGCCGGCCAGCAGCCGTGTGGTCTGCTTCTTAGCCAGCTGCTGCCGGGCCGCAGCCAGGGCTGCGGCCTTGCGGGCGCGATGGGAGCGCTGCAGGCGAAGCGCCAAGGCCCAGGCCTCAAAGCTGCGGTCCAGGCGGGATGCGGCGGCAAAGGCGTCGGCCTCCGCCTCCCAGCCTCTCTGCACAGCCAGCCTGCAGGGGTCAGAGCAGCACCCAGCCGTGCAGGAGTCGTGCTGCAACAGACTGCCTGGCTACCTGCTGCGCTCCACCCCACCCCACTGTGTGCCCCTCACGTTGCTCCCCCTGTGACATGCATCTGCCCCGCCCCGTGGCCCGGCCCTGCTGCCGTGTCCCGCACCGTGCTGCCTCAGTCATCCAACCCTCCAGCGCAACTCGCAGCAGCCGGTGCCGCCAGTGGCTGGCCCCCCATGCGGCCCTTGCCCTGGCCTCTGCTGCCATGGGCAGGAAGGTGTGAGCCCAGGTGTGCAGCGCTGCGGCCTGCATATGGCATCATTTACCTGCATGCCACTGCATTGGAAGGCATGGGGGATTGGCATTGTATGAGCCCCATGTCAAGGTGGACACCACATGCCCACCTCCTACCTTGTGCCATGCAACCTGGCATCTGCCTTCTTACACCATGTGCCTGCAAGGCTGCTGCTGCTGCAGCCATTAGCCCCTCCCTCTCTCCCTCCCTCACCAGCACATGGCGCTGATGATGGGCCGCACAGCGGCCCCATCGCTGCAGCTTGGCAGCCCGCGCCTGCACTGCCGCATGCATGGCTGCCATGCCGCAGCATAGCAAGTGCAAGTACCTGCAACCACAAGCGGGGAATCACACTCAATGTTTGCAACCATCTTACTCATGACAACGTCCTGCTGCCAGGACTCAGATGATGCAGCAGCGGAAGGCAGGTAGACGCAGCCAGGATGCCAGATGTGGCACATGCTGATGACTGGTGGAGGGAGTGAGCGAACTCGCCTGTGCCGCACGGCCCGGCGCCGCCTCTGCTCGGCTGCCGCCTTTCTCGCTGAGAGCAGTGCCCAGTGGCGCACGACTGATCGCAGGAGCGACTGGCGGGCAATCGCCGCGACATCACGCTTCACTTGTCGCCATCTGTAATAGCAAACTGCCGCCAGCAAGGCTGAAGTTCAGTGCGGAAGACTTCGTAGTGCGTAGTGTGGTAAGCGGGGGCGCGTGGCGCAAGGAGCACTGATGCACGGTGAGGTGAGGACCTTCTCTTGCCTCTGCTCTTGGCTGAGTACAAGCCCGTGTGACTGAGGATAACACGGCTTAGCTAGTGTAGCCCTACTTAGGTGCTTGCCTGTACAGGTGCAGGAATGCCGCAGTCGCCATCGCACCAGCACCGTCTGAGAGGGACAGCAGGCCCCTGCCTGCCACAGAGGTCACACTCACCCACAGTGTGAGCGCCAGGTCAGCCACGCGCAGCGCAGCGTGCGGGTCCTGTGGTGCGTGGAAGCCCTGAGCTGCTGTGCGGCTTTCGCCCGGGTCCACAGCACCGCTTCCCACCAGCCTTCAGCAACAGCCAGGGGCGGCGATCAGGGGACAGCTGTGGTGCAACAAGCTTAAGCTCCAGCAGCTGTGAGGCAGGCAGCCGGCAGGCAAAGCAGACGCACCAGGGAGCGAGGAGGTGGGGGAGTGCAAGGCAGACTAACCTCCTCCTACCTGGCTGCTCACTCAGTATGGTTTGGGAGGGTGAGGCACAGTTTTCACACAGCAACCAGCCCGTGCCGCCGTGCGGTTGGTGGCTCAGTTGGTAATGGGTGATTCCGCAACGAGTGGAAGGTCACAGGTTCAACCCCGCCTGGCGACATAAGAAAACTACTCAGGTGGGTTGGTTTGCAAGATGACCACAGACCTCACACAGCAACCTGGCCACTTGCCAGGAGCAGCAGCTGGGCCACCACAGTGCCTGCTCCCAGCCCCTGCCTGGTCTGTGGGACCACCCTCAAACCTGGCATGCCGGCATGGCTTGCATGGTTTGGGACAAGGGGCTGGGGCTGAACACGCGAGGCAAGGCAAGCGGAGGGAGTCACAGCAGCAGCCCCCACCTGCCACCCCTGCAGCCAGCAGGTGGCGCCTCCGCAGCTCCCCTGCGCTGTGTGCCGCACGCGCCTTCCACACCAACCACTCAGCTTCAGCCCTCCAATGGTGCAGCAGCACCCGGCAACGCTGTGCCTGGATGTCAGCCCGGGCGCTGGCTGCCTGGCATGACCTGGCCTGGCAGCGCTGGCGATAGGCAGCCAACAGCCTACAGCAGGGCGCCCCACACCAGTGTGCATTGAGACACTGCACAGTAGGGTGCGGGGCTACTGTGGCCTGCATGGTCGTGCCTGGCAGCAGTTGGGCTTGAAGTGTGTTGGGGGCCCACCAGCAGCCCATACACAGCCTTGAGCAGAGCCACGCTGCCAGCACACATGTCGAGGTGCAGATGATGACCCTTCCCATCACAGTTCCCTACTAAACTGCCCACCCCTCCTGCCCTCACATCTACCACCCCTCTCTGTGCCCCACCCCTCCTGCCCTTGCACCCACCCCGGCAGAGCCACCTACCGCATTGCCACCCACCCACCCCAACCAACCTGAAGGTGGCCTTGAGGAGCACCCGCTGCCTCAGCTCCTCGCCCCGCTGCCCCTGGCTGACCTGCACGGCCCAGCCCAATGCATCCCAGGCAAGCACCAGCCGCCAGCGCCGCCCCACCGGCCCCAGCGCCCCTGCTGCCAGGCGCAGCTGTCGGCAGCGCAGGGCCGCGGCGCTCCAGCCCGTCAGGCAGGAGCGAGCCAGCAGGGCTGTGTGGTGGGAGGCGAGGGAGGCGTGGCCAGCAGCCAGGTGACGGCGGTGGCGGGCGAGGGCCTGGAGGCAGCGGGGTAGGGGTCCTTGGGTACGGGGTAGGGGCGGAAGGAGTAGGTGAGTAGGGCTGTAGGGTGGGTGAGGTGAGGCAAGTGTAGCAGTGTGAGTGCGCAGGCTGGAAGCGCACGTGTGCCTTGCAAGGGGTGCCAAAGGGGGCAGATAGACGTCAGCAGGCGGCAGGGGGCCAGGGCTAGTGGTGCGCTGCACACCAGCAGGCCTGGCTGGGCCCTGCAGCCGACGGTGAACCGTTCACACCCCTACACAGCACCATGGCCCCAGCACTCCCCCCTCGGCCAGCCCAGATCCTAGTCAGGCAATGCATGCAGACCAGGGTCACCCTAACCTGACCCCTACCCACACGTGCATTCTGACAAGACTTGCATGGCTCCAGGGCAGTCTTGAAGCCCAGCCTCCTGCACCTGCTCGCAGCCTGCCCAGCCGTGCACCACTGCAAGTGCGCATGAGGTGAGGGCAGCCCCTGGTCCCCATGCGCTCACCAGCCAGACCCTCAGCGCCTGGGCCAGGGCCAGCCGCAGCCAGCGTCTGTCCGCTGCCAGCAGTAGTAGTGCCGCCTGGCGCCGGGCCAGCAGAGCGGTGTTGCACTGCGCCCTCCAGGCCATCAGCACCCCCAGCAGCCGGGTGGATCTGCAGCACAGACAGCACTGGAGGGGCTGGCGGTCTCCCTGCCCTACTGCAACCCGCCACCTGACCCCAGCCATGACACACACTTGTGACATGCCTGGCTGGCAGCTATGAGACCTGCAAGACAAGGATGGAGGCAACTAGGGTCACAGGCAACTGTGTACCTGGTCGGTGGTCGGCCTGCTTCGTTACCGCCCCATGGCACTGACCTGTGCCACGCCTGGCCGCCCGCCAGCCTGCTCCTGTTGGCCCTGCGCTCCGCTGCCCAGAGCACCCAGCCCCTCAGGGCCCTGCGCTGGAGTCTGTCAGCCCAATGCTGCTGCGCTGCACGCTGCTGGCTGCGCTGCCAGCGGCCCCTAGCAGCTGCAGCCCTCAGGGCAGCCAAGCCCCTGGACAGGGTGATGAAGCTGAGGAAGAAGGCGGCCTGTGAGGGAGCGGGTCGGGTCAGGTCAGGTCATTCTACTTGAGCAGCATGGGTCAATGCTGGTGGTGGTGATGATGGTGGTTGTCTATGTGGGTGGTTGTAAGCGCCACCGCCAGGCTGTCTCTGTCAGGCATGGGAGTGGTGGCTCACAGCCCTGACCTGCAGCGCCTGCTTGCGCCCCCTGGCCTTAGCAGCGCACCAGGCCTGCCAGCTGTGCAGCAGGCCAGCCTTCAGCCGCCGGGCGTGTGCGTCTGCCAGTTGCTGCTGTCGCTGTCGCAGATCGGCCAGGCGGAGGGCAGCCAGATGCCACGCCTGGACACAAGTAGGGTTGGCAGTGGGGAGGGCAGGGCAGCAAAGGGAGTGCAGTGTGGGGCCGAGGGCAAGGCCAGCAGCGGCCAGCCTTCCTTTGTTGGGCACACTAGCTAGCAAACCCCTGTAAACAACCAGGCCAGCACCGTTGCCAATTGCTGCTGGCCAGGTGACAAAGCTAACCATGTCAGCATCACACCTAACTACCAACACCAATGACTGGCTATGTGAGCTGCAAATGCCCAGATGCAGCCTCCAACAGCATATGGGGTGTTAGCATCGCCCTGGCACAGCAGCGCTTGCCTGACCTGCAGCGCAGCGGCTAGCAGCAGGTAGGCCTGCTTGTTGGCGTGTACAGTGGCTGTCCGCCACCCCATGCGCCCAGCCACCAGCGCCGCCTGCCAGGCCACCAGGGCAGCGGCGGCCAGGCGGCGGTGGTGGTGGCGCCGGGCAGCCAGGGCCTGCGGTCAGGTGGCAGCGCTGGCAGTAGCATCGCCACCAGGGTGCAGCGGACCAGGGCTGCCCATGTGTAGTCCACATGCCTGCAGGGGGCAGTACCTGGCTGCAGGGGCCAGCGCCAGCAGCAGTGACAGGCGGGCACCTTCTCCGAACTCGCCTAATCCTAACCCTAGGCAGACAGCCTTCACCCCCGACCCACACCTACTCGTTGACCAGGAGTCAGGCAAAGACTGAAACGATGTTTCAGCAACGGCTCTTAGGCCGACAATGAAGCTGATGGTGTGTGCAGGCTGCCTGAACCCCGACTACCAGTCGCTCACGGGTAACCCTAACCTTAACTATAACCCTGATAGAATCCCCTTACTTGCAGTCGCTCGCGAGCAAACCACAGCCACTGATCGGCTACTACCCGGGCAACCCGTTTGCGATGCCTGCGCCGCGCGTCCCTCCGCACCGCCTCATCCTCCTCAATTGCGCCAAGCTGCGCCGCCCGACCGCCTGTCGCTTTCATTGCCGATGCCCCCTCTGACGCCCTGATCGCTCGCTCGGCTGCAGCTTCTTGAACCCCCTGGCCGGACCCAGATGCAGCCCCTTCCAGTATGCGTGCTTGCAACAGTGCCTGTAGTCCTGACGCAGCTAGCGCACCGCCCACCCCGCACCCAGGCCCCGGCCTGCCAGCCTGAGGGCCTGGCCCCAGCTGACGCTCAAGTCCAGCGTCTCCAAAGGCCAGTCGGAGGATGTTCTGGACTGGGCTGCTGGGGGGTAGCATGGCTGCTGCACCTGTGCTGGCGCCTTGCCCTGGAGCTGCCTTGCCAGGAGGCAGGCCCTGCTGGGGTGCCTGCTGCACTGCCAGCTGGTTCACTGCACCCCACTGCCCAAGGTGGTGGGTGGGGGCCTGTGTGTGGTCAAAGGCAGGCTGAGTAGACTCGGGTCTGCTCAGCTGCCACTGCTGTTGCAAACGAGCAGGCAGTGGCAGTAGCCAGCCATTGCTGGATATCTGCTGCTCTTGCTGTAGCTTGAGGGGTGGTGGGGGGAGGGAGGGGGGCAGGGCCCCAGTCAGCCAACTGGAGCTGGTGTTGGCTGCCTGCTGCTGCTGCGTGCGAGCAGGCGGAGGGGTTGTGGAGAAGCCACTGATCATGGTGGTGGCCCGGGCAGGTGTGATGGTCACACCCAGCCCAGGGGCAGCAACAGGAGGAGCAGCGGCAGGGGCAGGAGGAGGAACAGCAGCAGGAGGTGTGACGGCCATGTGCATAAGCGGGGGGCTGGAGGTGGTAAGGGAGGAAGGCTGCAGGTAAGCGGCTGGGTCTAGAGTGGAAATCGGGGGAAGGGGCTTGGCGGCCTGGGTGCTGACGCCTAGCTGTGGGTTCATGCTACCCGCAGCATGCAGGGGGGCTGGCTGCAGCTGGGACTTTGAAGGAGGGTGGCAGGGGGTTGGCTGTGCAGGTGGAGGGGCTGTTCCAGGTGGTACTGTGAGGTGCAGCGGCAGCCAGCTGGCCTGCTGGTGGACGGGCGGGTGAGGGAGGGTGCGTTGCACACCCATGGCTACAGGGGTTGAGGGCTCTGACCCCTGCTGCTCTGCCTGTGTGTGTGGCAGAGTCGGGTGTGTCACCACTGGGACCACTGGCTCTGACCGGGAGGTAGTGCGGCTGGGGTGCGCTGACAGGGAGGTGCGATGGTTGAGGGTGGTGGGCGGTGCATGGAGGTGCGCATGGGCCTGGCTCTGGGGCTGCTGGATGGCTTGCTTTTGGGTGAGAGGCCGACGCAGCTGGTAGGGTTCAGCTGCTGCAGTGCCACCACGGTGGTGTGTTCGCTGGGAGGACGTGGCCAGGGGCTTCCGCTGTTGCAGAGGCTGGGGCTGATGCTGCAGGCTTGTAGCTGGCGCCTCAGCTAACCTTAGTGTGTCTGCTGGCTGGAACATGGCTGGGTGGCTAGAGGCTGATGATGACGGCTTGCCTGACCATGTCAGCAGACCGCTGGCGTCACCATCTCTTGCGTACAACCCAGCAGCAGCACCCTGGCTACTGTAGGGGGCCTGCTCCTCCTGCTTCTTTCCTGGAGCATTTTGTTGTGACATGTCGGAGTCTGCCGTGTGTGCAGCTCGTTGTCGACGCTTGGCGAGGGCGGCAAGTGCCGACTGCTGTGACATAGCTCCCCCGCCTCCATCACCCTACTTGCGATAGCTGACCATGTTTACGCGGTTAGCAAGAGGCAAATGAACAGCCAGCGAGGGTGCACACGATCATTGCAATATTCAAATCTACTTTATAGTAGCCACTGGAATGTGCAGAATCACGGCGTGCAAACTACGACACGACCTGGCTGCCAAGGACACAACCGTCACATTGCATGCTGTTTTGCGACGACGCATTCCCGCTCAGCCTCGGCAAGTTGCAGCAGGCACAGACACAACTGAGCAACACGATGCAGGGCTGTGAACCCTTTTAACCCCTGCGTCAACAGTCAACGTAACATCGCTGACCAGTCTGCTTGCCACGCCTGCGGTGAACATGGCGCAGCCCCTTGCATCCTCCAATAGGACAAATGTACCGCTTAGCAATCCGGATGGGGCAGTCAAAGGAGCACCTAGCCCTGCACCGGCTTCAGTGCTGGCAACAGTGGGCGCTCGCAGTCAGCCGGAACAGAAGCCACGATGGTCGCTCGCGGACTTTGACATTGGGAAGCCGCTTGGGAAGGGGAAGTTCGGCAACGTGTACCTGGCTCGTGAGAAGAAGAGTCACTTCATCGTGGCCTTGAAGGTTAGCCGCATTGTACTGTTCTAGACCGTCAGGTGCTGGGTACTGCTAGGTCTAGTCGGGTTTTAATGCCTAGTGTGCTGCTGACTGCAGGTGCTCTTCAAGGCACAGCTGCAGCAGTCCAATGTTGAGCATCAACTACGGCGAGAAATTGAAATCCAGAGCCATTTGAGGCACCCCAACATCCTGAGGTGTTATGGCTACTTCTACGACAAGGAGAAGGTATGAGGGGTTGTGGGGGGGGGCTGTGGGTGATCTTGGCGATGCATTTGTGTACTGACAAAATCTGTGTACTGGTGGCTGTCTGTACTAGGTCTACCTCATTCTTGAGTATGCAGCACGAGGAGAGTTGTACAAGGAGCTGCAAAAGGCGCACACATTTGACGAGGCACGCACTGCAACGTAGGTCAAATCCTTATGTAAGAGCAGTTTTGCATTGCCTCACTCGACACAGAGTGAGTGATGTTTCTGTTGCACTCTACAGGTACATCGCTCAGCTGGCTCACGCGCTCCAGTATTGCCACACCAAGCATGTCATCCACAGAGACATCAAGCCAGAGAACCTGCTGCTAGGACTGCATGGGGAGCTGAAAATTGCAGATTTTGGGTGGAGCGTGCATGCCCCACACAACAGGCGGTGAGGGCAGCTGCAATAGGTGTAGGGTTCAGCACTGACTGCCATGTGCAAGGATTCTCAGGAGGTTAAGCGGCTTTTGGAGTGCACATACCTTTGATGCTGGATGTGCAGTCGAACGCTTTGTGGCACCCTGGACTACCTCCCTCCAGAAATGGTGGAGGGCAAAGAGCATGACAGCAAGTAAGGGCAGAAGAAAGACTTGCAACTGTCACGGCCATAGTTTGTTGGCAACTGGACTTGATCAGGCCTGGCCCTGGGTTCCTTGTGCAGCGTGGACAAGTGGAGCCTGGGCGTCCTGGCCTACGAGTTTCTTACAGGGGGCCCGCCCTTTGAGGCACCAGGGCACCAGGACACGTATCGCAGGTGGGTGCAGGCCAGCCCAGAGCGTGGCGCATTGAATGTTTCACGTCATCAGCTGACGGGGCCTTGTGTTGCAGGATTGTGCGGGTGGACCTGAAGTTCCCTGACACCCCACAGCTCAGTGACAATGCCAAGGACTTCATTCGGAAGGTGGGGGGGGGGCTGCACAGGTGGCTGGCTGCACAGGTGCTATGTACCGTGCCAGTGACCAGCCTGGTTGTGCTGCCGCAGTTGTTGGTCAAGGAGCCATCGCAACGGATGGACCTCAGCCAAGTACCAGAACACCCGTGGATAAAGGCCCTGGTCGACCCAGCTGTGCTTACAGGGAAGGCTCCCCCATAATCGCTTTGGCTGGTGCTCTGGAACACTTGTTTCGTGTGCTCTATGGTGGTGGCAAGGGCTTGCGCCTTCTCACAAACAGCAACCTGGCTGGCCAGTCTTTCAGGACCAAGCTTCCGGGGCTCATGGAACGATACATTAATCAGCCTTCACTACAAGCCAGCGTGCGATTAGGGGCTGGCCCAGCTTACTACAGTTACACAAAGCATGAACGGATGTTGCTATGTGCAGGCCTGCTATAGATAGTGCGTTGCACTTGCATTGTGCATCTTGCATATCACTTTGTGGTGATGCAATGGAGACTGGATGACCTTTTGCCAGAGTGAGGTGTGTCCATAGTGGTGTGAGACATCACAAAGAAACCAGATGTATTGGTGCCCCGGTTTAGGTTCCTTGCAATCTTGCGCAGCCTTGGACTCAAACTTCTTATGCTGTGCACGCTTATAAACCTTCCCAGCTGCTTTGTCGTTGGCTAGCTCTCACACAACTAGCCCTGCCCCGCTTAAGTCACCCGCCGGCCCCCTCCTGCCCTTCTTTCTCACTCCTTCCCAGAGTAAGGAGGACCACAGACCAGGCAAGCCTGACGTTAACCCTGGCCCCTCAATGCGCACTTCAGGTGTGGGACACCAAGAGCAACAGCTAGCTATGATTAACATGGATGTGCCACTCATAATCATCATGTGGAGCTATGTTCTTTTCTCCTCCTTCTCTCCGTTCCATTCCTCCCCACCCTCATTTCACCTCTTGCAAGGCCATAACTGCGATCCTCCCTTGCCACTTCCCCTTCCCCAAGGACACGAGGAACATGAAGGTAAGGACTGCGCAAATACCGTGTTGAACCCCCACGCCGTCTGACAGGTCCCCACCACAACCCCAACCCGTCCTTATCGTCTGCGACTGCAGTGATGCGTGGCAACCCATTGCTAGACCACGCCCAGTACTGGACCTCCTTCAGCGAGTCCATCCATTGCCTAGCTCCAGCCCGTTGCTGTGAACAAGCATTTAAACAGGCATTGGCCCATCACTGCAGCTTAGCGCGCTAAGAGTTGCTGCATTGTACGTCATGCGATGAGTGCAGTGGTATGGCATGGGGCTGGTTACCTTGTTGCAGCCGTGGCAAAGCACAAGCCACCCAAGGACCAGCAACAACTAGTGCATGTCATGCCAGCTCTAGACCATAGCCCAGTCACAGGGGTCAGGCAATGGGGTAGGTGGTAGGCGCCCATGCCATTTGCATGGGAACATAACTCCACACAGCTCCTTAACACCATCCTGAGTGGTCCCTAGTGGTCCGACTCTGATGGAGGCTCCAGTGAGGGACAAGGGGGCTGGTTAAGTTATTGCAACAGTTGAATACACAGCTAATCACAACCACTCTCGTACATACTCGCGGGTTGCCGCACCATCAGTATGAGGAACCCAGTGCTCAGCAGTAGGACCTGTCTGTCCAGGCCATGGCAAGCTCTCAGCCACCCCCGACCCCCATGCTGCAGCCCTGGCCTCCTTGCTACCAGGCCAAGCACCAAGGCCTTGCCAGCAGCAGCGGCGGCAACATGACGCTGGGCCCCACAGGCATAGTGGCCATGGGCAGCAGCTCCCACCCGCCCCTCACCCAGCGTGCTGGACCCCCTGCTGGCCTGCTGGCCCCACCAGCCTCACCCTGCCAGCTCGCGTGTCCCACCAGGCCAGTCCCAGTGAGTGCAGGCACATTGGTGCAGCATGGCCAGGAGCTCAGCCCTTGCCACGTCGCCCTCCACTCCACTCCCAGCCACAATGCCCAGCAGCACAGGCTCTGCCCCACCGGCCCCGCCTGCTCCCAGCCAGCAGCAAGGCAGCAAAGCTGCACCGCCCTGCAGGCCCAGCCCCCGGCACTGCAGATGCTGACTCCAACCCAGCAGCCTGGATTGTGCCAGCTCAGCCGCAGTGGCAGCTGCCGGGGTCACTGCCCCCTCAGGGCCTCGCTGCTCTCCCCCACCCCTAGCCCCTGACCCCTTGCTGCCGGATGCAATGCGTCAGACAGGCCACAGGTGCACCTCCCACTCCAGCAACACCTTGTGCTCTAGGTGGCTGCCTCAGGAGCAGCAGCAGCAGGTTGGGCAGCCTTGGGGAGGAGGAGCTGGGGGGTGCGGCAGGGCCTGTGAAGGGGGAGGGGGCCGGGCGCCATCCGGTTGTTAATCAGAAGGCCGACCAGCATTGCCTAGCAGCAGCAGGAGATTGGACAAGGCTCTGCCTGCCCGCATGCCCCACAGCCAGAGCTGCAACAGCCGCCATGCTTGGTGCCGGTTGTGGCGGTGGGTGTGGCAGTGTAGGGGGTGAGGGGAGGGGCAGGAGGAGGGAGCATGGGAGCAGCATGCCCATGCAGGCAGGCAGCTGCAGCGTGCTGCCTTACCTGCCAGGGTCTGTTCAGAGCCAGCTGTAGGGAGGGGCACGGTGGCAGGGAGGTGGTGGTGTGAGGGCCAGGGCTAGCTGTTTGAGCTGTGCCAGCTCAGCCCTGCAAGGCTGTTGCTGTCAATGGCAGGGGTGGGGGCGGGGGTGGGGGTGGGGGCGGGGGCGGGGGCGGGGGCGGGGGCGGGGGCGGGGGCGGGGGCGGGGGCGGGGGCGGGGGCGGGGGCGGGGGCGGGGGCGGGGGCGGGGGCGGGGGCGGGGGCGGGGGCGGGGGCGGGGGCGGGGGCGGGGGCGGGCGCGGGCGCAGGGTCACTGGTGGTGGTGCAGGTGCTGGTGCATGAATTTGGTGTTGGCAGGGCTGGTGCTGTGCTGCATGCTCACATCAGCAAGTTTGGTTGCTGGCCAGCAGTGGGGGGGTGGCGTTTGCATAGTGCGCATCACAGCATCATTGGGCCCCAGCATCCCCCGTGATGCTGCAACCCCGCCATTCAACGCATCTCTGCTGCCCCCACGCGCCTCCGCTGCCTCCTGCAGCCCACTACTTCACCGCTCCGCTGCTGCACCCAGCTGCAGCTGATCAACAGCCAGCTGCGTGCTGAGGCAGCAGCGCAGCACCTCCAGTGCAATGCGCCGTGGATGCATCACTCCCCCTGCTGGCCCTGCTGGCAGTGCCGCTGTGCTGAGGCAGCAGCAGTGCCTGGGCATGCGGGCTGGGAGCCTGAGTGCCCTGCCCGGCACTGGCCTGGCCCACTCCCACCTCAGCCTGATGCGGCACAGCCCGGGTGACTGAGGACAGCGTGGCACAGGGCGACCGGTCCATGCAAGCTTGCACAGCAGCTTGTCTGTTGCGTGCGCAACTGGTGCTTTCGACAAGCTGCAAGCAGTTAGGAACCGATGGTTTGCTGTTAGTGTCCCAGCCAGCACGTCATGCATGGTGGGCAGCCACACCTGCCAGTACTGGTGGAAGTAGAGAGGGTACTGTATCTGCATGGTAGGACAGGGCAGGGGATCCAGCGGCTGCCTAGCCTAGCATACAGTCAGCGGTGTGGCAAGCCAGTGCAGGCCTGATGTGGTACCATGAGGTGCACGCCCTCCCTCCTTTCCAGGCACCCCCTGCCCATGCCCCTGACCCCACCTCCCCCTACCCAGGCCCCTGACCCCACTCATGCCCCCCTCCCTGCCCAGGCCGCTCCCCTGCCCAGAACCCCCCTGCCCAGGACCCTGCCTGGCCCCCGCCTGCTGCACCTGACCCAGAGCCCCCACGCCAGGCCCCCCGTGGGGCAGGTGGCTGGACTGGGACACCCATGCATTCTCAACTTCCAGGGACTGTGCAGCGGAGGTGCTGCCCCCCTTGGGCACGGAGCACCAGCAGGGCTTCAAGCTGTAGCTCATCAGGATGTCGGCCTTGCGAGGTTTTGTTAGTTTGATGGGAAGCCTGGTGGTCTTAGAAGGGGCTGTATGGGGGTTGCAGTCATGCAGGGTGCGACTGATGACGCTGAGTCACAAAGGCTGCAGTGAAGGGAGGTAAGGCTCAGGCTGTGCCTACTCCGGAGTTCTACACACAGCCTGGCTGCATGGGGGTCGCTGGGCGGTGGGCCCATGCATCCAGGCAAAATGGCAGGCCTGCCCAGCGTACATGGCGAAGAACTTACCTCTGGGGATTTGCATGGGCTGCTTGCCATGCACATGAAGGTCCATGATGATCATGGCTAGCATTTTGACATTTGCCGTCAGCCATGAAACTGCTCGGCCGCCCTCCCCCTCTATTGGTTTGGGACTTCTAGCAACGCACTCTGAAGCTAGGTGCACAAAGAATACAAAGAGGCATGCAAGTTGTCAATACCATTGTGGATAGTCACGCTGGCTGCTCCCTGATAGACCTCGTGGCAGTGCACTTCAAGAAGAAACGCATGGCATCACCCACTCCACCCTTAGTGAAAATGAAATCACCCCCAAAGGCGAGCCTTCTCCCCCCTGACTTGCAAAGCCTGCAGAGCACGTGGGGGGAGCTGGCCACCAGGGTGAGGTCATCCGTATACATGAACTGGGTGATAGGAATGCCTTCAATCTTCACAACATTAACAGGACTTAGGAATCTCCCTGACAACGTCGTGGACATCGGGTGCAAACAGGAGTGGGGTAATGGGAAGGTTCACTCATGAGAAGGTGCTCGCTCCTTAGTATCAAACATCACAATTTTACATGGTGATCCTGCATGTGAGAAAAGCGGCATACACTGGCGAGCCCACGTCTGCAGGTCAAGGTTGCGAACACATAGCTATGCGCGACTGCGACAAATGCTCACGTTGCTTCTGCGCGATGAAATCTAAGTTCTACCGGTAGTTCTGCCATCATATTACATGCCGCCCCTTCAGGAAAGCTGGGAAGCCGGGATAGAGTCGGAGCTGGACGACGACGAGCCATACGAGGCCACTGTTGGGCGCGGCGTCCCTAACCGAAAGTCAGCGCGGCCCCTCACTAGAACGTCCTCCTCCTCGTGGACCAGGGCACCTAGCTTTAACAGCGACGTGGACGCGCCCGCCAGCCCAGCAGCCCAGTCGCCCGCGCAGGTCCCCAGCAAGGCTCCCCAGCGGACCAGCAAGTCGTCCTTCACACAGGATGACAGCCTGTTCTCCTCTTCAACACTGCAACCCTCCCCTGCCCTCTCCCCCCGGCGCCCCAGCAGCCGCCAGTCCCATGCTGCAGCCAATCCCACGACGCAGGCATCAGAGCAGAGGAACAGGGCAGCCAGCCCCATGAGCAGCTCAGGCGGCACCAGCCAGCTGCTGGGCAGCAGCCTCTCTCCCCCTGGACCTCCAGGCCTCAGCCCTGCCGCCGCACCCACTGCACCTCCTGCTGCTGCCCCCAGCCCCGTGGTGGGTGATCAGGGTCGGATCCAGCTGTGCAGCCCGGGTGCGCGGTCAGGGTCGGAGGGGTGCTGGGTGGAGGGAGGCCGGGCTCGCACCCCTAGCGCCTGGTGTGCCCTGGGGGTCTGTTCAGTGCGCAGTGGGCTGTGGCCCTGAAGGGAGGGGGGGCTGGGCTCTGATGCTCAGGGGTGAGGTTGAGGGGCGACCCCTGACGCTAAGCCCAGCCACGCTCTAGCCGGCAGGCGTGAGTCCAGGTCAGGCTGGGCCGCCCTGGGCCCTGCACTGCAGGCTCCTGGCTCCGACCCGCCCGGTGTTGGCCACAGGCAGGCCATGACCCCCATTGAGCTGCCCTGGCTGTGGCACCTGCAGGGCACAGCCAGCAGCAGCCGAGGCCCTGCCCTCCTTGTTTCTTGCTCTGTCATACCTTGCATCTGCGTCATAGGGGGAATGGACGGCATTGCTGTCACATCTGCCACCACCCTCAGGGCCTGCAGGGGCAGCCAGCCAGCCCTGCCTCAAGGCAGCGGGGGCAGGGCAGCAGGGGCAGGGCAGGGGCAGCAAGGCAGGAGAGGTAGGGCAGGGTACCGTCTGCCTGCTCACCCCCTGATTGACCTCTTGCTGCTGCTGCTGCTGCTGAGGTGCAGGCTGTAGGTGTCCCCCCCCCCCCTCCCCCCCGGGAGCCCCCTGGCTGCCCCCTCACCCCCACCAGCTGCCCCACTGGGCGCCAGCCCCCGCAGCAGCCTGGCAGGACAGGGTGGGTGTCACACACTGCTGCCCCTCAGCACTCAACAAGCAACAGGGGGGGCCGCAAGCGAGCGGGCGGCCGGGTGGGCAGCACAGGCCCTGAGGCCCAGGCGCTGCCCTGCCCCCCGCCTCCCCCCCTCAGGCCTTGCCCCACAGGCCTTGCCCCACAGGCCTTGCCCCACAGGCCTTGCCCCACAGGCCTTGCCCCGTGCCGTTGATGCGGCCCCTGACCCACCTAGGACAGGCAGGCCACACTCTGAGGCACACCCTGAGCCTGTGCCCCTGCCCCCCTGCCCCCCTGACCCCCGCAGTGCCCCTGCACAGCTCTGGCCTGGACTCAGGCTACACCTCCCCCTCACCCGCGCCCGCACCACGCCCGCCCACCACTGACGCTGTGGCGGCCAGCCCAGCCAGATCAGCCCCCCCCTCACCCCCCAGCCACAACAGCAGCAGAACCCCTCCTCAGGCCCGCATGCCGCAGCCCCCCCACCCCCCCACCGCCCCCCAGGCTCCCCCCTTGGCCGCACCAGACGGCCTGCCCCTCCCCTCGCCCCTGCCCCCGCCCCCTCACACCCAGCAGCGCAGACCCCCCCTCCCTCTCCCCCTCAGCCCCAGCCCTGCTGACTCCTGGCAGTCAGGCTCGCTGCACCTCCCCCCCGGACCTCACCAGGTGGACAGCCCCCGCCTGCCTGCTGCTGACCAGCCCCGGGCCGTGTACTCCCCCCCGGGGCTCGGCACCCGCCCCCCCAAGGCCCCCCCCACCCCCCCCCAGGGCGTGACAGCAGCTGAGGTGCAGGCGGCGGGGCTGAGTCAGCAGGACCAGGGCTCTGGGCTGCGGCTGCCCACGCCCCTGCAGCTGTTTGTGGTGAGGGAGGGGAGGGCATGACTGGGCAAGGGGCAGGGGGCAGGATTGTGGGGGGATGCGGGGGCAGGGTGGGGGTGCCGGGGCATGGGCCTCCTCTACCTGCTCAACCCCTCACCCTTTTCAACCCTTGTGGGGTGTGATGTAGAGTGTGACGTGTGATACTTGATCGACTCCAGGTGTATGACCGGGATGGCAGCAACGGCATTGGTGAGGCGGAGTTCAAGCAGATGCTGTTTGACCTGGACGGCCTGAAGGTGGGTGAAGGTGGGGGGTGGAGGGGGGGTGAGGGGGGGGGGGGGTGGAGGGGGTGTGAGGGGGGGGGGGGCGTGGTCACACAGCCATAGGTGCCGGCAGGTCAGGTGCCACCAGGTCAGGGTGGGGGGGCAGCAGGGAGCAGTCTGCCCAGTGCAGCTGCCCCACCTCCTGCTGTGAGAGCAGCAGGCAGGCAGGCGTCGTGCAGGCTCAGCCCATGAGGTCAAACCCTTCCCCTCCCCCCTCACCTTGCCCCCCCCCCTTACCCGCCCCCCCCCCCTGTCAGACCCAGCTGGTGTTGGGCCACAGGGGGTGCCCCAGCACAGCGTGGACCTGGCGGTGGCCCGGGCCTTCGAGCAGGCCGACCTCAACCACGGTGCGTGCGCCGCCCCGTGTGCCGCCCCCTGCCCGCAGCTGAGCCTGAGGGGGGCACACAGGGCCAGGGCCAGGCAGGCAGAGCGCAGCAGAGCCTGAGGGGCGGAGGCACACAGCCAGGGGGGGGGGGGCTGGCCTGCGCAGGGTCAGCCTGTGTCAGGGCTAGCCCCCCCCCCCCCTTGGCCTGACCCATGTGTAGGGCGGGTGGGACCCCTCCAGGGGCTGTGTCCGCCCATGCCCTGCAGAGCAGGTGCCCCCCCCCTCCCCCCTCCCCCCCGTCCTGCAGACCAGGTGGTGTCCATTGACGAGTTCTACCTGTTCTACTACTCCCAGCTGTGCTTCAAGTTCCCCCTGCTGCCCGGCATCAACCCGGGGGCAGACATGTTCACCCTGTTTAACAAGGTGGGCGGCTGCCAGGCGCAGGCAGGGCAGGGGGGAGGGTGCAGGGCAGGGGGGAGGGTGCAGGGCAGGGGGGAGGGTGCAGGGCAGGGGGGAGGGGGCAGGGCAGGGGGGAGGGGGCAGGGCAGGGGGGAGGGGGCAGGGCAGGGGGGAGGGGGCAGGGCAGGGGGGAGGGGGCAGGGCAGGGGGGAGGGGGCAGGGCAGGGGGGAGGGGGCAGGGCAGGGGGGAGGGGGCAGGGCAGGGGGGAGGGGGCAGGGCAGGGGGAGGGGGCAGGGCAGGGGGGAGGGGGCAGGGCAGGGGGGAGGGGGCAGGGCAGGGGGGAGGGGGCAGGGCAGGGGGGAGGGGGCAGGGCAGGGGGGAGGGGGCAGGGCAGGGGGGAGGGGGCAGGGCAGGGGGGAGGGGGCAGGGCAGGGGGGAGGGGGCAGGGCAGGGGGGAGGGGGCAGGGCAGGGGGGAGGGGGCAGGGCAGGGGGGAGGGGGCAGGGCAGGGGGGAGGGTGCAGGGCAGGGGGGAGGGGGCAGGGCAGGGGGGAGGGGGCAGGGCAGGGGGGAGGGGGCAGGGCAGGGGGGAGGGGGCAGGGCAGGGGGGAGGGGGCAGGGCAGGGGGGAGGGGGCAGGGCAGGGGGGAGGGGGCAGGGCAGGGGGGAGGGGGCAGGGCAGGGGGGAGGGGGCAGGGCAGGGGGGAGGGGGCAGGGCAGGGGGGAGGGGGCAGGGCAGGGGGGAGGGGGCAGGGCAGGGGGGAGGGGGCAGGGCAGGGGGGAGGGGGCAGGGCAGGGGGGAGGGGGCAGGGCAGGGGGGAGGGGGCAGGGCAGGGGGGAGGGGGCAGGGCAGGGGGGAGGGGGCAGGGCAGGGGGGAGGGGGCAGGGCAGGGGGGAGGGGGCAGGGCAGGGGGGAGGGGGCAGGGCAGGGGGGAGGGGGCAGGGCAGGGGGGAGGGTGCAGGGCAGGGGGGAGGGGGCAGGGCAGGGGGGAGGGGGCAGGGCAGGGGGGAGGGGGCAGGGCAGGGGGGAGGGGGCAGGGCAGGGGGGGGGGGCAGGGCAGGGGGGAGGGGGCAGGGCAGGGGGGAGGGTGCAGGGCAGGGGGGAGGGGGCAGGGCAGGGGGGAGGGTGCAGGGCAGGGGGGAGGGGGCAGGGCAGGGGGGAGGGGGCAGGGCAGGGGGGAGGGGGCAGGGCAGGGGGGAGGGGGCAGGGCAGGGGGGAGGGGGCAGGGCAGGGGGGAGGGGGCAGGGCAGGGGGGAGGGGGCAGGGCAGGGGGGAGGGGGCAGGGCAGGGGGGGAGGGGGCAGGGCAGGGGGGAGGGGGCAGGGCAGGGGGGAGGGGGCAGGGCAGGGGGGAGGGTGCAGGGCAGGGGGGAGGGGGCAGGGCAGGGGGGAGGGGGCAGGGCAGGGGGGAGGGGGCAGGGCAGGGGGGAGGGGGCAGGGCAGGGGGGAGGGGGCAGGGCAGGGGGGAGGGGGCAGGGCAGGGGGGAGGGGGCAGGGCAGGGGGGAGGGTGCAGGGCAGGGGGGAGGGGGCAGGGCAGGGGGGAGGGGGCAGGGCAGGGGGGAGGGGGCAGGGCAGGGGGGAGGGGGCAGGGCAGGGGGGAGGGGGCAGGGCAGGGGGGAGGGGGCAGGGCAGGGGGGAGGGGGCAGGGCAGGGGGGAGGGGGCAGGGCAGGGGGGAGGGGGCAGGGCAGGGGGGAGGGGGCAGGGCAGGGGGGAGGGGGCAGGGCAGGGGGGAGGGGGCAGGGCAGGGGGGAGGGGGCAGGGCAGGGGGGAGGGGGCAGGGCAGGGGGGAGGGGGCAGGGCAGGGGGGAGGGGGCAGGGCAGGGGGGAGGGGGCAGGGCAGGGGGGAGGGGGCAGGGCAGGGGGGAGGGGGCAGGGCAGGGGGGAGGGGGCAGGGCAGGGGGGAGGGGGCAGGGCAGGGGGGAGGGGGCAGGGCAGGGGGGAGGGGGCAGGGCAGGGGGGAGGGGGCAGGGCAGGGGGGAGGGGGCAGGGCAGGGGGGAGGGGGCAGGGCAGGGGGGAGGGGGCAGGGCAGGGGGGAGGGGGCAGGGCAGGGGGGAGGGGGCAGGGCAGGGGGGAGGGGGCAGGGCAGGGGGGAGGGGGCAGGGCAGGGGGGAGGGGGCAGGGCAGGGGGGAGGGGGCAGGGCAGGGGGGAGGGGGCAGGGCAGGGGGGAGGGGGCAGGGCAGGGGGGAGGGGGCAGGGCAGGGGGGGAGGGGGCAGGGGGGAGGGGGCAGGGCAGGGGGGAGGGGGCAGGGGGGAGGGTGCAGGGCAGGGGGGAGGGGGCAGGGCAGGGGGGAGGGGGCAGGGCGGGCAGCGCACCTCACTGCCACACGCAGCTGGGCTGGGCTGGGCTTATCGCTGAAATGCAATCACACTGCATCCTTACAGCCTCTAGCCGGCTTCTAGCCAGCTTCCTGCCAGCTGTGGTGGCCCAGCTGCAGGCCAGGAGCCCGCCGCCCCCTGCAGGCCCTCACCCTAGGAGCAGCCTAGGAGCAACCCGCAGCGCAGCAGCGTGTGCAGGGACCAGGGCTGGCCAGCTGAGGGCAGGGCTGAGAGCGGGCCTGGCTGCAGCCCCCTGGAGGCTTAAGGGCAGGGCTCTGCCTCTGGGTCTGGGTCTGGGTCTTGGTGCCCCTCCCCCCCCCATCCCCTACCCTGCCCCTCTCCCCTCCCTGCCTGCTTACCCAAACCCAGCCCCTGGTAGTCGCCTGCTGGCTGCAGATCAGCAGCCGAGGAGGAGGGCCACGGTTCAGGGGCATGACGCGGGAGGCGGTGAGGCAGAGCAGACTGGCACACAACCTGGACAGCACACGCACCCTGACCCAGGCTAACCCCCCCTCCACACCCTCGGGCCAGCCACATTGCCCAGGCTGCCTCCTCCCTCCACTCGCTCCCTGCCCCTGCCCCGCCTCTGCCCTGCCGCACCAGCTACCTTGTCTCCCCCTGCGCCTGCATGCTGTGCCGCCACCCCCCCTGCCTTGCACAGTTCCTCAAGGCGGTGCGCAGCTGGGGCATCACCTCCTCCCAGCGCCGCCTCACACTGGCAGATGTGGACCTGGTGTTCTACAGGTAAGCAGCCCACCCCCTCCCCCCTCCCTCCTCCCTCCCCCTTCCTCTCACCCCCCTGCCCTGCCCTCCTCTCCTGCCTGGCTGCTGCAGAGCACGGGCCGAGACGCAGCTGATAGAGGGGCAGTCACCGCCATGTGGCAGCGCCTGTGCCTGCTCCTGCGCCTGCAAGTTCATGACCCATGGGCTGTGAGTCTGACAGGGGGGGGTGGAGGGGAGGGAGGCGTGAGGGAGGGAGGGAGGCGTGAGGGAGGGAGGGGGCACTGGAGTATGGGGGCGCTGAGCTCAGCATGGCATGCAGGAGGACCTGCTCTGGCCACTGGCCGCACAGCACCACTGCAGGTTCAAGCTCAGTGCCGTGTAGTGTGGGGGGGAGGGACAGGAGGGGGCGGGGGGAGGGAGGGGGGAGGAGCTCAGCCAGTGGTGGTGGTGGTGGTGGTGGTGGTGGTGGTGGTGGTGGTGGTGTCCAGGCATTGAAAGAGACACGGCTGGTGGGGGGCAGAGGTGCCCTCTCCCCTCTCAAGGGGTGGTGATGGTGGGCTAGCTGCCTTGACCTGTGGGCATACCCTGCGCTTGCATCACTCTTGCCCCGTGTTGCCTCACTCAGCGTCACCACACCATGCTGCCTGTCATCAGAAGGGGGGGGCCCTCTTAGACCTCAAACCTGCCTGGTCACCCGACCCCTCCCCTCCCTCCTGATCCTCCCCCCCTGGCTGTCCTCATGCTGCTCTCTCCTCGCCCTCTCCCGTCTCCTCCACCCCTCCCCCCTCGCTGGCCCTGCCCCCTTCCCCCCTCCTGGACCCCTTCTGGCCCCTGCAGCACTTACTCCCAGTTCATGTTCGCCCTGATGCTGGTGGCTGAGAAGCTGCAAGCCGGCTTCCAGCTGGTGGTGGACCGCGTGCTGCACAGCAGCCGGGCGCTGCTGCCACCCAGCCAGGCGGACTTCCTTGTCATGAACTTCACAGGTGAGCACGGCCCTTGGGGCAAGGGTGCAGGGGAGGAAGGGGGGGGGGGGGGCGGGGAGGCTGCTGACTCTGCATGCAGTGCTGCTGCTCTCATCAGCCCGGGTTCAAGCTGTGGCAGAGGGCTGTGCAGCACGCTCAGGTATTGGTCTGGTCAGAGAAAGCGGATGCGGCAGGCCCGGCTGGGCTCCTGGGGACTGGGTAGGGCAGGGCAACAGGTCTGGGAAGGTTGCTGGTGGGCTGTGAGGTATAATGTGTGACCTGTGCAAGCGCTGGGCTGGGTGGGGCGGAGCGTGGTGCGGCAGGGCATATGCGCAGCCTGCCCGCATCCTGTCGGCTGCAAAGGTAGCTGACTCGACAGAGGTAGCCAACGCCTTTGGTCCGGCGCGCAGGCTCACCGGCGGACTTCAAAGAGTTCGTCGAGCGACCGCGCGGCCTGCCTCGCCTACCTGCTCAGCCGACCGACCTGCCACAGCGACTGCAGAGCGAAGCCGCATTAGCGTTGCGCCTCCGCATGAGCCGGACGCACAGCGCGGTCACACCCGGGCGAAGCAAAGACGAAGGCGGGGACAATGATGTGGACGCCGATGATGCCGACGAAGCGATAGAAAAGGGAGAGCTACCGGAGATAGTGTGAGTGTGATGGTGTGGTGGCCGTCATCCGGGTCAATCGCCCTTTCCTCCCGCCGCGCCTCCCCGACCTGCACCAGCCCCCCGACACGTCCCACTGCGCTCCACCTCGTAAGCTGTCAGTTGTCCCGCCGCTGCCCCTGCAGGGAGTACCTGACTACCGCAGCGGAGCGCAAGGCCTGGGGGCTGGAAGACTTTGGCTCTGCGCAGCAGCTGGGCCTGCCGTGCACTGGCCTGCAGGTCAGCTGCTGATGAGCAGTACTGGCGCACACCAGAGTAGCCGTGAGCCAAATGCAACTGCTGTGCCCGCCAACACTGGTGGCAGGAGGTTGGGCAACCCGCTTCATGGCAGCAGGCACATGCAGATGTAGACTCTCTGCTGACCCTGCCTGCTGTACCGGCCCATGTTTGCTGCCCCTGCCTGCTGCACGTGCGTGCTGCCGCTGTCCCTGCCTGCTGGCCCTGCCGGTGACTGCTGGCCCTGACTGCCGCTCCTGCTGCCTGCCTGCTCTTGTCCCACCCGGCCACCCACTGCCCTTCAACGGACCCCTGCTGTCTCCACCTGCCTGATTCAGCCCTGCCCTGCCCTGCCCTGCCCTGCCAGGCGCTGACTGACCCCGCAGCGCGTGTGGCAGTGCGCCTCAATGGCAGCGAGCAGCTGCGTATGGGACTGCAGGCGGGCTTTGAGCGCTACTGCCAGTGGAATGGTGGCACGGACAAGGTACCTGGGCAGCAGGAGGTAGCGTAAGCGCAGCAGTCCAGGGCAGGCATGGCAGGCAGCAGAGCAGGCCAGGGCAGGCAAGGCGATTTGTCAGCGTTCAGCAGGTTATGTCACAGCATATCATCAGCTGGGAGACTGGCATGTTCAGGACTAGCCCCAGCTGCACCAGCCCCTGAGATTGTGTTTGAGTCCGGCTCAGCCTCTGAAGTATGACAGGTACTCACCAGCCGCGCAGCCGTATCTCATGTCGCATGCTACACCAGGTGTATGCGAGCACCGCTTCGCTCACCTGCTGTCTCCGCGCAGAGCGCTATGGACAAGACCCGCTTCGTGAAATGGATGCGCGATGCGCGACTGGTGAGCGAGGCGGGGCCGCCTGCCGGGTTGCCCAGCGCCGCCGTCGACGGAATCTACCGGCGCGCGCTGCAGCAGGGGCAGGTGCGGCCGCCGTCGTGATGCAGGTTGCTCTGTGCAGACACGGGCAGTACAAGGCAGGTCCCTCTCAGCCGGGTTCAAGCTGTGGCAGAGGGCTGTGCAGCACGCTCAGCTGGTGGTCTGGTCATGGACGCGGATGTTCAGTGCTGAGGCCGGCCCAGGGTCTTCCCCACACGGTCCGACCTAGACCGTGTGATTGCGTTGCTGCTCAGCTTTGCAGCGTCTGCTGCTGCTCAGGCTGCTTAGGTTTGACTCGTCGCCCCCTCTATTGGCTGGTGAACTTTTTTGTTTCTCCATTCCCCTGGTTGCCCCTCCATGACTGCCTGCTTCCCACCTGCCTGGCCCGAACCCCCACCCAGCCCCCCCACTGCTGCTGCTGCTGGCCCGCAGCGCGCTCTGAACTTCCTCTTGTTCCTGGAGGCACTGCGCCTGGTGGCCACTGCGCTGCGACTCAGCCTGAACGAGGTGGCGGAGCAGCTGGTGCTGGTGCACGCCCCGCTCAGCGCATGAGACAGTCCCCTACCTCAGCCAGACCGACTGCCCTGTCCTTGCCTGAACTCAAGTCGTATTTCCAGCTGGGGGAATGTAAGTCGTGTTTTGCACCTTCATAATCGTCATATTTGTTTGGCCGTGCCCTTAAGCAGGGTGGGCATGATGACGATGGCAACCCGCTCCATGGCTGCCTGCGCACACATGGTTCTCAACTGAACCATGAACCGCTTCCTTGTCCTTGCTTTAGGATTCTCCACCCTCATACTCCAGCCCAGGGTCTGCAGTGCACTGGCAAGCAACGGAGGATCACCTGAATTCGCGCTTGTGCAACCGGTTTGTACCTATTGCACTTCATCAACTCGTAACCTACCTGCCGCCATCGCCCCTGCTCAACACCCAAACCATCGTTGCCCAGTCTAAAACTAGCCATGCAACTTCGTTGTAACCATCATGATGTCATGCAGCAACAGCCTGCCTCCTGCCTCTCTGCCCTCAGCAGGCTAGGGGTGGCTGGGGGCTGGGGAGGGGCAGCGAGTGTGTAGGAGGGCGGGGTGTGGGAGGGCGGGTTGGTTGCCGTGCTTGCTTGCTTCAGACAAGGTCGGGCTGTGGCGGCAGCAGTAGCCACCCGCCTTGTGCTCCCAGTCAGTGGCCAAGGGACAGGGCGCCCGCTGCCTTGCTGCTCTGCGCCTCCTCATGAAGGGGATCAGTGGGGCTCATCCCCGTGCCTGGAGTAGAGTGAGGAAAGTGAGTCAGGTACTCAGGCTCGGGCTCGGGCTATCTAATGCTGGGCTTTCCTCGAGGACTTGGGGGGTGGACTGCTTGGCTAGCTAGCTATCCATCAACATGGTAAGCACCCAGACTCCACCTCAGGTGTCCCCAACTCACAGAAAATGACAGGAAACTGACCCCTGGTAATCAAAACGACGCCGCGTCTCAGCCACGTGGTTTCTATTTATGTTTCGCACATCCTTGGATAGAGGACTCTTTCAGCTATGCGGTGCAGCTTGTATCATTAAATACGGTGCAGTGTGCTGGGTGCTGTGGCGGCTCAAATCTTCCCATTCAAATCCGTGCACTTTTTGCTCATGCGGGCCTCGCCGCGAGAGACCGCCGCGACCGACGTGGCCCAGGAGCACCTGCACATAGTGAGGGACAGTCGCCGCAGTCAAAACGGTTCACATGGCATGCCAAACCGATGTAATAGCGCCCCTCCACCCATGCTCAGAAATATGCAAGGTTGCTGCGATGCTTGACCCCTTCGTGAGCAGTACTGTTGGCCTGGCCACTCTGCAATGCCTCACAAGGTGCGTAGGCCATTGCTATGTTACCTTGCTCGACATGTTGGGTCCGATCCCTCCCGCCCGCCCCCCGCTTGCGTGTCGAGCTCGTGTTCCAGCTCCGCTGTGGCCCCCTGCTGCTCAGATGGAGGGGTGAGCATGCCAGGGGCGGCAGCAGCACCAGCTGCCAGCTGCTGCCAGGGAGGGGCAGCAGGAGGGGTGGGCAGCCCAGGAGCTGCTAGGCAGGGGCAGGGAGGGGCTGGGAAGGGGTGGGAGGGGGGGGGCAGGGGGAGGGAGGGGGTGGGCAGCCCAGGGGCGGGAGCGGCGGCGGCTGCCAGCGGCTGGGAGGGGGGGGCAGCAGGAGGGGTGGGCAGGGCAGGGGCTGGGGGCTGGGAAGGGGCCGGGCAGGGCAGGCGGTATGGGGGTGGGGCGGTGGGAGGTGACAGGGGGATGGGAGGGAGGGAGCTGGGAGCTGGGAGGGAGGTGGGAGGCTGGGAGGGAGGTGGGGCTGGGAGGGGGTGGGAGGGGGGGTGGGGAGGGGTGGGAGGGAGGTGGCTGGGGTGGGAGGGGGTGGGAGGGGGGGGGGGGGGGAGGGGGAGGGGGAGGTGGGAGGGGGTGGGAGGGGGGAGGGGGGAGGGGGAGGTGGGAGGGGGTGGGAGGGGGTGGGAGGTGGGAGGGGGTGGGAGGGGGGGGCTGGGGCTGGGAGGGGGAGGGAGGGGGGAGGGGGGGGGTGGAGGTGGGAGGGGGTGGAAGGGTGCCAGGGGTGGTCCGAGTTGGGCTAGTCAGCACTGCAAGGCAAAGTTAGGTCACGCCAAAGTTATGTTCCCTACAAGCCTACTCAATGAAATGACGTGCTTTCTTCTCCAACAGCAGTGTCGTTGGGTTAGGAACAAAGTTGACACTCGAAAGTCTGGAAAGTCATAGTGGTCAGCTCACAACATGCCGATTTGTGAAAGGGGGTCCCTTTTTCTGTGTGGCTGGCTAGAGAGACCTCTTTCCATTCGCACCTCGCAGCAATGTCGAGTGTCAACTTGCCCAACGACGGTCCTTTGACACCGTCTGCACCAATGAAAGGCTTGCGGAGTGAGCCTGGCGGGCTGAACATTGATTGTACTTCCTGCTCGATAGCAGGCGCAGTTCAATCACTGAAGCAGCTATACAGCACTAATGCAATCGATGGTGAGCACCTGAGGTGCATCCGCGATCGCTTGCGCCGGCATGGCCTCATTCGCAAGAGGTAAAGCGCCGCTTGTCAGTAGATGCGCAATAATTCGCAGGTGCCAATGTGACAAACGCTGTCGAAAACGGTGCAGTGCTGAGCGAGTACTTGCATGAAGATTACCAACCCCATGTTGGGGGCGCCTGACGCCAGCGTGCACCGTCACACCTCCCCCTCCCCTGCTGCCCTCCAGTGGCGGTTGGTGCCATGGGGCCGCTGGAGGAAGACGGCCTGTCTGCCACCGATGATGCAAAGCTGGGCTAGGCCTGCCAGGGTGGTAAAGCTCGGCAATATGCCTGGCTACTGCCCCGGCACCTGGTTAGCAAGGGGCTGCCCTCCCCCCTGGTGCCGCTAGCCTCCCCACAACCTGCCTTGCTTCCAGTGGGAGCAGGAGGGGGCAGGAGGTGTAGGGGGAAGCGAGGGGTAGGGGCAGGGCCGTAGGGGGACGAGGTGCGGGACAGGACAGGTGGGGCAGGAGGAAGTGGCCGGGGGTGCTCTGCCACTTGCGCAACCTGCGAAATGTGCCGGACAGAGGCATGGGGGGGGGGGGCGGGGGGTGCTACACAACTAATGAAGGTTCTGAATGTCATGTGCGACCAGGCGAGGTTTGCAAGCTCGCGCCGGTAGCTATGCACTTGTGAAAAACCTTGCGCGGCTGGTGACGGACTGTTTCTGCCGGTCGTCAAAAACGAAGGAGTGCCCCATTGAGATTGATTGAGGACTGGAAATGCAGTCTCAGGCATGTTTGCCTGCAACAGTCTGCCATGCTCAGCCAGGGTCTTACTGACTGAGAGCTTCCCATGCAGTTGTTTGTGATGCAGTTCTTTGTAGCAAAAGTTGAACGCAGTAGTCAGGCCTCCTGGTGGGAGTGTTGAAGTGGGAGAGATATTTCTGCGACGATATTTCTGCCGGTCGTCAAAAACAACTTTTAATAAAATAACCATCCAAACAGCTGCCGATCATGCGACCGACCCTCATTGGTCGACAAACAGACGTATCAGGCTTGTCAGCGAAGTCGGATTCAGCACTCAACAGGCCTCGCTGTACGCGTGGCTCTACCGCGGTGATTGGGCTAGCTGGCTCTACAGCGCGGCCAATCTCCAGCGCCTGCTGCACCTAGCAGCTTGCACCTGCCCTTGCCGCAGCACCTTGCACCTGCCCCTAGCAGCTGCTGCACCTAGCAACACTCAGCTGGAGGCAGGAGTGTGCCTGGCCCCTGGGGTTGCAGGTAGGGGCGGGCGCCAGCCGCATCCAACCCACGGCTGCAACAGCACACGCTTGCAGCCTCAGCAGCAGCAGCCTTAGCACCCACAGCTGCCCACCTCACCTCACCCTGCCCCTCACCCCCTCACCCCCTCACCCCCACAGCCTTTCCCATAAGGGACAGCAGCAGGCAGCAGCGGGGCTGCAGGCGGCAGTGGAGCCGCAGGGATGAGCAGCAGCGGGGCCTGGGCACGCATCCGCCGCCCTGCCTCCGCCTCCTCTGACCTGGACCTCTGGCAGCAGGCGGCGGCTTCCCCCCCGGGTCAGCACCCAGGGCCCTGCCAGCCCCTGAGCCACCCCGGCCCCACGCCCCCCTCCTCGCAGCTTCCCACCAGCTTCCACATGCACGTGGGCACGCACCCCCCCCGCACCCCCCCCCCCTCCTCTTTCCCTGCCTGGCTGAGCTGTTGGCAAGCAGGTGGCCACTCGCCCTGGTGCCCCCCCTGCTGCTGCTTGCCCTACCGAGGGGTGCCAGGCCGGTGTGTAGGGGTGGGGGCCTCCCGCCCCCCATGGCTGCTGCTGCTGCTGGGGCGGGCCGGGCGGCTGGGGGCCTGGGCTCGCGGCCTGGTGCGCAGCCCCCCCCTGCCCCTGCCCCTCCCCCCCTGGGTCAAGTTGGTGGTGCGGGGGGCCCTGGCCCTGCTGCTGCTGCTGCTGCTGGGGGCGGGGCTGGAGTGGCAGTACCAGCAGCGGCTGCAGGACCAGTGGAGGGCCCCGGGGGCGCCTGCACGGCCCTGGCAGCAGGGGGGGCAGGCATGGAGCAGGTGGGGGGCGGGGGGGCGGCTGACCTGGGCTCAGCAGGCAGAGGTGGGGCGAGGTGAGCTGATGCAGCGCTGGGGGGCAGCAGCAGCAGCAGGGGGGGGGCAGGCAGCAGGCGGCATTGTGGACCCGGGTGGCGGGGTCCAGGACAGGGGGAGGGGGGGGGAACAGTACAAAGGGTGGGGGGGGAGGAGCAGCAGGCAGCTGGACTGGGTGGGGGCACCTGGCAGCGCCTGCTGCTGATGCTGGAGCTGAGTCAGCCCGGGAGGGTAGGGGAGGGGGGGGAGGGGGGGCGGACCTGGGCCACGGCTTGGGGTGGGGGTTGAGCACGAGGGGGGGGCGGGGGGGAGGCAGCTGCCAGTAGGTACAGCAGCAGCAGCAGCGCAAGAAGGTGGTGTGGGGGGGCCAGCGCCTGCAGCAGCGCCTGCTCACGGCCGCCTGTCAGCCCGGCCCGCCTGCGCTACCCCGTGCTGTGGGCTGCACCCTTCTTCAGCCGCAGCGGTAACGCACCCCCCTCCCCTTTTTGACCTCTACCAGCCTGCCCCCCCCTCACCCTGTCCTGGCCCTGCCCTTGAGGCTCTTGCCTTGCCCACCCCCCTTCTTGCTTACCCTCCCCCACCCGTCATGCTCTGTCACTCTCTGTCACACTCAGCCCCTCGCCCCATGACTCATTGGCTGCCGTGCCCCCTGCTGACTGCCAGACCTAGTTTGGTCTGCTGGGGGGCAGGGGGCTGCAACCGGGAGGCCTTGCTCCATGACTCCCCCCCTGCCTCCTCCCCCCTCGTGCCCCTCTGCCCAGCCCCCCCCCCCTCCCTGGCCTGGCCCCTGAGCCGGCTGCAGGGTACGGCAGTGAGGCCATCAGCTATGTGGCGCAGCTGCTGCTCAGCGGCCTGGTCGCGCCTGAAGACCTGTGGCTGACTCAGGTGGGGTGGGAGTGTGACCCACAGAGTGTGACGTCAAGAGTGTGGCTCAAAGTATGTACCGAGGCACTGTTGGAAGGAGTGATTACACTACCATCATGTAGTAAAAAGGGGAGGTGTGGCAGCCTTGCGTTGCGTGTAGCAGGCCAGCGTGAAGCTGCAGTGCTGACAGCGCTTGCAAACATGCGTGGCACTGAGCCGGCCTGCTGACTGAGGGGGAGGGCGCTGCTGGGGCTGCACCTGACTCGCCACCTGAAATGTCGCTGTTGCCTCCTTGCCATGCGTGTGTGTGTGTGTGTGACGAGAGTGTGACGAGTGTGACGGCCAGGTGTGGTGTGAGCCCTGTGAGCCCAGCGCCAAGGCCCTAGGGCTATGGGTGCAGGGGCAGGTGGGGGGGCGGGGAGGAGTGACTGTGTGAGGGCGGCAGAGTGTGTCCTCTTGCTGCAGGCCGGTGACAGCTGGAGCGCCACTGTGGTTGAGTCCATGGACCCAGGCCTGAGGGCGCTGCTGCTAGCCCAGGACTACCCCACCATCACCAGGGTGGGGGCGGGGGGCGGGGGCGGGGGCGGGGGCGGGAGGCCTATTTTGAATATTACCTTCTGCCCCCCGCTTCCCCCCTGCCTTCCCCCTTCCCCCCACCTTGTGCGCAGCGCCTGTCAGCTGCTGACCGTGACCGCCCCCTCATCGTGATCTGCCACACCTTCCCCAACAACTGGCGCCGCCCGGGCAGCACAGCGGGTCACACCAGGTAGGCCGGGCCCTTACCCCGCCAGCACTGCACTGCCCCCCTCCCCCCGGGCACTGCCTCCTGCTGCCCCCCCCTGGTACCCCCCTGCACCACCCAGAGAGCACCCGGCAGCCCTGACCAGGATGGACACAGCTCAGCAGCTTGCAGGGCAGCCGGGCTGTGGCCCCTGCCCTGGCCCTGGCCCTAGCCTGGCCCTGGCCCTGGCCCTGGCCCTGGCCCTGGCCCTGGCCCTGGCCCTAGCCTGCCCTGCTTTGAAGCCCCCTGCTGCCTGTAACGGCCTGCCCCTGCGTCCCCCCTCCCCTGCGTACCCCCTGCTGCAGCTGGAGCTGGAGAGGCCGCAGTCAACTGGGTGGGGGGACGGGCTCAAGTACGGGCTGCTGGGCTGGCAGCGCGAGCAGGACCCCCCGGGGGATGGGCTGTGCCCCCCCCGCCCTGGTCAAGGTCAGCAGGGCAGCAGCCAGGGCCAGGCCAGGTCAGCGGGGCAGGTCGGGTCCACGGGGGGGGGGCGGGGCGGGGCGGGGCTCCCTGGGGGCGTAGGCGGTGCTGGAGCCGTGCTGGGGGTCCAGTGCGGCTGATGAAGGGCGCACCCGGCAAGGGAAGGGGACGGCCCCCCCACCCGCTCCATGGGCCCTGCTGAGCCCTTAGTGAGATGTCAAGGTCGCGGTTCGAACCTAGCCAGACGCACGAATGTGCTCTGGGGTGAAGGAGCGAACTCGTGGGGCAAAGTTCGCCCTGTCACGCAGGCAAATGCTGTGCGTAGAGTTCTGATGGATGGCCTGGGGGGGGGGGGGTGGCAAGGTGGCGGGGAGAGGGGAGGAGAGGAGTGGGGCAGGTGATGTGAGGGGGAGGTGTGGGGGCGGGTAGCGTGGCACGGGGAGTGGCGGCTGCAGCTCCCCGCCCCTCCTCAGGCGCCTCCAGCCCCCCCTCACACCCCTATGCCCATCACGCCTGCTCCGCCCTGCCTGTAGGGCCTGCCCCGCCCCTACCCTGCCCTCTACCCTGCTCTGCCCCCCTGCCCCCTACCCTGCCCCGCCCTCTGCCCCCCTGGCCTGCCCCCTGACCCCTGGCCTGCCGTCCTTGCCCCAGGAGCGTGTGGTGTACACGGCTGGGCGCACCATGTTTGAGACCGCCAGCCTGCCGCACGACCTGCTGCCCTACACCAATGCAGTGGACGAGGTGCGCCCCCTCACACCCCGCCCCCCCACACCCGCCCCCTCACACCTGCCCCCTCACACCCGCCCCCTCACACCCGCCCCCTCACACCCGCCCCCTCACAACCCGCCCCCTCACACCCGCCCCCTCACACCCGCCCCCTCAAACCCGCCCCCCTCACACCCGCCCCCCTCACACCCGCCCCCTCACACCCGCCCCCTCACACCCGCCCCTTCACACCCGCCCCCTCACACCCGCCCCCTCAAACCCGCCCCCCTCACACCCGCCCCCTCACACCCGCCCCCTCACACCCCCGCCCCCTCACACCCGCCCCCTCACACCCGCCCCCTCACACCCGCCCCCCTCACACCCGCCCCCTCACACCCGCCCCCTCACACCCGCCCCCTCACACCCGCCCCCTCACACCCGCCCCCTCAAACCCGCCCCCTCACACCCGCCCCCTCACACCCGCCCCCTCACACCCGCCCCCTCACACCCGCCCCCTCACACCCGCCCCCTCACACACCCCCCTCACACCCGCCCCCTCACACCCGCCCCCTCACACCCGCCCCCTCACACCCCGCCCCCCCTCACACCCGCCCCCTCACACCCGCCCCCTCACACCCGCCCCCTCACACCCGCCCCCTCACACCCGCCCCCTCACACCCGCCCCCTCACACCCGCCCCCCCTCACACCCGCCCCCTCACACCCGCCCCCTCACACCCGCCCCCTCACACCCGCCCCCTCACACCCCGCCCCCTCACACCCGCCCCCTCACACCCGCCCCCCTCACACCCGCCCCCCTCAACACCCCGCCCCCTCACACCCGCCCCCTCACACCCGCCCCTCACACCCGCCCCCTCACACCCGCCCCCTCACACCCGCCCCCTCACACCCGCCCCCTCACACCCGCCCCCTCACACCCGCCCCCTCACACCCGCCCCCTCACACCCGCCCCCCTCACACCCGCCCCCTCACACCCCGCCCCCTCACACCCGCCCCCTCACACCCGCCCCCTCACACCCGCCCCCTCACACCCGCCCCCTCACACCCGCCCCCTCACACCCGCCCCCCTCACACCCGCCCCCTCACACCCGCCCCCTCACACCCGCCCCCTCACACCCGCCCCCTCACACCCCGCCCCCCTCACACCCGCCCCCTCACACCCGCCCCCCTCACACCCGCCCCCTCACACCCGCCCCCTCACACCCGCCCCCCACACCCCGCCCCCTCACACCCGCCCCCTCACACCCGCCCCCCTCACACCCCGCCCCCTCACACCCGCCCCCTCACACCCGCCCCCTCACACCCGCCCCCTCACACCCGCCCCCTCACACCCGCCCCCCTCACACCCCGCCCCCTCACACCCGCCCCTCACACCCGCCCCCCCTCACACCCGCCCCCTCACACTCCGCCCCTCACACCCGCCCCCTCACACCCGCCCCCTCACACCCGCCCCCTCACACCCGCCCCCCTCACACCCCGCCCCCTCACACCCGCCCCCCTCACACCCGCCCCCTCACACCCGCCCCCCTCACACCCGCCCCCTCACACCCGCCCCCTCACACCCGCCCCCTCACACCCGCCCCCTCACACCCGCCCCCTCACACCCCGCCCCTCACACACCCGCCCCCTCACACCCGCCCCCTCACACCCGCCCCCTCACACCCCGCCCCCTCACACCCGCCCCCCTCACACCCGCCCCCCTCACCCACCCGCCCCCTCACACCCGCCCCCTCACACCCCGCCCCCTCACACCCGCCCCCTCACACCCGCCCCCTCCCCCCCTCACACCCGCCCCCTCACAACCCGCCCCCTCACACCCGCCCCCTCACACCCGCCCCCCTCACACCCGCCCCCTCACACCCGCCCCCTCACACCCGCCCCCTCACACCCGCCCCCTCACACCCGCCCCCTCACACCCGCCCCCTCACACCCGCCCCCTCACACCCCGCCCCCTCACACCCGCCCCCTCACACCCGCCCCCTCACACCCGCCCCCTCACACCCGCCCCCCTCACACCCGCCCCTCAACACCCCGCCCCCTCACACCCGCCCCCCTCACACCCGCCCCCTCACACCCGCCCCCTCACACCCGCCCCCTCACACCCGCCCCCTCACCCCGCCCCCTCACCCACCCCCTCACCCACCCCTGGCGTATTGTATGCCCTGGCTGCCTGGACTGCTCTGCTCATGTCTGTCGAGCCAGTGTGCCGCCTAGCCCTGAGCCCAGCCCTGGTCATTCAGGGGGGCAGAGCTGCTTTGTTTGGTCAGACCGCCACGAGGGGGAGGGGTGGCAGGTGGGGGGGGGGCTGGTCCAGTGTGAGGGGAGGGGGGTGGAAGGAGTGAGGGGGCGGCTGGCAGGGCTGGGGCCGTGAGGTCGCTGAGCTGCGGCTGCCCGGGTCTGCCAGCAGGTGGTGGTGCCCAGCCCCTGGAATGCCGCAAGCTTCAAGGGCTCAGGCGTCAAACCGCCCTTTGGTATCCACGTCCTGCCCCAGGTTGGTTGGAGGCAGGGTGGTGAGGGCAGAGAGGGGGGCAGGGGGGGCGGAGAGGGCAGCAGGAGGGGGAAGAGGGGGAAGAGGGGGAAGGAGGGGGAGGAGGGAGGGGAGGGGGGGAGGGGGAGGAGGGAGGGGAGGGGGGGAGGGGGAGGGGGAGGGAGGGGGGGAGGAGGGAGGGGGAGGGGAGGGGGGAGGGGGAGGAGGGAGGGGAGGGGGGGAGGGGGGAGGAGGGGGAGGAGGGGGGGGAAGGGGAGGAGGGGGAGGGAGGGGGAGGAGGGGAGTGGGGGGAGGGGGAGGAGGAGGAGGGAGGGGGGGGAGGGGGAGGTACCCAGGGGGTTTGGTGCCAGGTGGGGGGCACACGGGTTGGCTGCGGTTGCCTTGGAGCCGTGTGGCCTGAGCCCAGTGCCTGCTGGCCCTGTCTGCCCTGATGCCAGCTCAGGGGCTCAACGTCACACTGTTCAACCCAGCCACCACACCGCCACTGGACCTCAACCGCCTCAACCGCCAGCTCATCACAGGGCAGGAGGGCCCCCCCTCCCCCTCCCCCCCACCTTCCCTCAGCCCCTCCGTGCCCCCCCCTGCGACAGTCCACAGTGGGGCCCCCTCCCTGACCCCCCGACCCGCCAGTGGCCGCCGTGGTCCGGGGCGGAGGTTGCAGGGCCCCGCCTGACCTGGTAACCATCTCAACCGCCCCAACTGCTTCAACCGACCAAACCACCGAGCTCACCAGGGGGTCAGGTGGCCGTAGCGAGGCGGTGGGGCAGTCCCGGGCAGGGGGGGCAGCTGCAGGAGTGGAGCTGCCAACCCTGGAGGGGGACGAGCCAGCACCAGGGGATGGTGAGGGGTGGGGGTGGGGGAGGAGAGGGGGGGGGAGGTGCCCTGCCCTGCTGGCAGCGCCTGCCGGCACCCCACCCCCCCCCCGGGCCCGCTGTGGAGGTCCGGGCTGATGGCCAGGCTCTGGCAGCGCATGGGCTGTCAGCAGGGTCCCGGTGCAGCGCCACGTCAGGGTCATGGCAGCGGGGGGTGGACCAGCGGGGGCGGAGGCCTGGCGTCCCATGCAAGGGGTGCCCAGGCAGGGGGGGGGGGCGCCAGGGGCGGCAGGGGGTGCCAGGCGGCAGGGGGGGGGCAGGGCCCCGTGAGAGGGGGGGAGGGGGGCCCGCCCTCCCCGCCCCTTCCGCTTCCTGTCTGTTTTCAAGTGGGAGGGGCGCAAGGGCTGGGACCTGCTGCTGCTAGCATTCTTCCAGGAGTTTGGGCCGCAGGAAAGTGTGGAGCTGCATGTGGTCACACATTTGCCTGGGGGGCGGCCGGTGAGTGGTGCCCGGGGTAATGCTGACAGCCAGGGGGGGATGGAGGAGGGGGGCAGGGGGGGGGAGGGGGGCAGGGGGGGGAGGGGGGCAGGGGGGGAGGGGGGGAGGGGGGCAGGGGCCAGGGGCAAGTCATAAGAGTGTGGTAGGTGTCTGGTAGGTGTGGTCAGGTCCAGCTCTGGCCCCTGCCCCCCTCACCCCCTCCTCCTTTACCGCACACCCTAATGCAAGCTCTTGGCCTAGGCCAGCTGCAGCTGCCTCCCTCAACCTGCTGACCCCACCGCCCTGGGGCCTGGGACCCTACCCTGCCTCAGTCCCTGGCCCTGGCCCGAGTCCCCAGGCCTGGCCCTGCGGCCCTCAGCCCTGACCCCTCTGCCCCTGCCCCTGGCCCCCTGCTGCAGCAAACTGGGCAGCCCTCTATTGAAGACCGTGTGCTGGCAGCGGTGCATCAGCTGGTGGCCCCCCCCTGGACCCCCCAACCCTCCTCACGGCCCAGCCCCCCCCCCCGGCTTCACTGCAGCTGCCCCCTGCCGCCACCCAACCTCACACAGCGGTTGAAACAGTTACCTCGCATGTACACCTACACCCACCACATCCCGGATGCACTGTGGGTGTCCGCATGGCCAGGGGAAGCTCCCCCTTCCCCTCCCCCTCCCCCTCCCCCTCCCCCCTCCCCCTCCCCCTCCCCCTCCCCCTCCCCCTCCCCCTCCCCCTCCCCCTCCCCCTCCCCCTCCCCCTCCCCCTCCCCCTCCCCCTCCCCCTCCCCCTCCCCTCCCCCTCCCCCTCCCCCTCCCCCTCCCCCTCCCCCTCCCCCTCCCCCTCCCCCTCCCCCTCCCCCCTCCCCCCTCCCCCTCCCCCTCCCCCTCCCCCTCCCCCTCCCCCTCCCCCTCCCCCCTCCCCCCTCCCCCACCCCCATGACAGCCATGTTGCCCTGACTGCATCTGGCCCTCAGATACCCCGGGCTGTACAGCTCAATGGACGCCCTGGTCATACCCACTCACGGCGAGGGCTGGGGTCGCCCACAAATAGAGGTACGTCACCCCCCCTCACCCGCTGCTCTCCACGACCTACCTCTGCACTTTGGGGTTGAGGGCAATGCCTGCTCTCGACTCAGTTTTGCTGCTGGGCTGCTGCCACTGCTCTGTAGGCCATGGCTATGTGCCTGCCTGTCATCTCTACAAACTGGAGCGGGACCACCGCGTTCCTAGACGACTCCGTGGGCTTCCCGATTCGCGTGGAAGGCTTGGTGGAGGTCAAGGAACCCGGGTGAGCAACCGGTACTGCCACCGGTAACCGGCCGCCCGACGCACGCGGTTCAATTGCGCGTGTGTCCCGTGCGCGCAGGTGGTTCTATGGGCAGCAGTGGGCGATGCCGTCGCTGCAGCATCTGCGCCAGCTCATGCGCCACGTCGTCACCCACACCGCAGATGCCGCAGCCAAGGGTGCCGCAGCGTGTGCGCGGGTGCGCAAGCAGTATTCCACCGAGTCGGTGGCACAGCTAACGTTTCAACATTTGCAGAGAATGCAAGGACTAGCGGATGCCATCTTACAACCCAATCTCCCTTGATGCCGCACCATGTTGCGCCGCACTGACAATGTAAAAGTCGACATACGCAACCCTACAAACAGCTTCCAAGCTTGCGAGCTGAACAACCACAAGGTCCACGGCTTAAGAAGAGCGCCACGCACCGAATCCGAGTAGGCCCTGCCCGTGGTGTGCGCAGTTGACAGCGCCCTTTGCCATGCAGTGATCCACCAGGTGTCAGGTGGTTGTGATTGCGGGCGCTAAAGTTCTTCCTGACAGGCCACCAGAACATCACCCACCCCAGACACGGGTGGCCACTGCGTGATCACCACTAGGGCACGACCTGTTAATTTAACATCCTGATGTTTTGGGTTTAACAACAGGTTTAACAAATCTTTAACAGGCCCGTTCTGCTACCCTGGGACTGCGTCTCACTGGCCACTTCTGCCTGCATAGTGTCGCTGGGTGCATTGCCGTGTCGCGGCCAGAACGACAGCAAAAAATGACTCGTATCACGACCAAGCGGTCAATTTTAACAAAACGGTTTAACATTAACATTAACACGTCCGATCGTGCCCTAATCACCACTTATCAGAACAGCTGCATGGGGTCAGAACCGCCTCACAATTTGACATGCAACCTCACATTCGCGTCAAAGACAGCCACACCCTGGCCAGCCATGCTTTGCCAAGAGACTGTGTTGGCAAAGACCGAGTACCTAGGGACATGCTGAGCAAAGTGTGGGGCGACTGTTGTGATCTTACTCAGGCCCAGCCAGAGCCAAGGCACGCAGTGAGATCGTCGAGAGGATGAACCAGGGGGTCACCCCCGCCATTGGCCCCGCAATTCACTTTTTGACACCGTCTTTGATCCGCTGCATGTAATTCTTTCACCGTTGCGCTCTACATCTCACAACGGTGTCGCTAGCAGGTTAGGCCCTCTTTGGTCGATTGTACTGCATTGTGTCGACGACATGTTTAGCTTCGCAATGTCATTCTCCATCTGTTTATATGCGTGTCGCAACAGGAGAGGCGGATTGGTGGCCGGAGGCATTTCCGTGCCGAGCAGCCTTTGCTGCCGTTGGACTGGGCAACTCGCGAATACATCTCAGGCAAGCAGTGGGTGTTGTTTCTTAATGCGTTTTGCATACGATGCTAACACATGCTGCCAATTCTGCTGACCTCCACAGGTGCTTGGCTGTGTTGAGGATCAACACCAAACCCACACCAGCCCAAGGGTCTCCCAAGCAGCAGTGCACCAAGACAATCAGCCCTTGAAAACAGTGAGCTGGAGGTGGGTAAGGTTATATTATATGTCACCTTGTTTAGGTCACTTTGATGTTCACGCGCACACTTGCGCAACGCATGACAGGCATGAACAGCTGAGGGTAACACACAACTGTCATGAGCCTTAGTTTCGAACTTTTTCTACTTTTTTCCAACCATGTTTTGTGGTGTGTGCCCCAAGCGCCCTTGTCTTTTTGATTGTGTGTGCAGGATGCCTGTAAATCACCCCCATCTCAAGAACCCAGCTGCAAGGAATGAGCCCAACGCTAAGCGTTGTGCTTTGTGTGAACTCACATCGCCAGCCAAGAGTAGGAATGGGTTTGTTACGGTTGAGAGAGTAGGGGAGGACGCATGCCATGGCCCCTACCTGATCGTCTTTGGCCGCGCTAGCGTGCTGATGGGCTGCGTGGTAGATGCATGCCAACGTGCAGGGCTTGTCCCCTTGGCGCATAGAGATTGCGTCAGGATGCACCAAAAGCAACAACCCCCTCCTCCCTCCCCACCCCGGCAGCCACCTCCTCCTTCCCCCTTCTCCCTTCCCCCCTCCTCCCTCCCTCCCCACCCCACCTCACCCCCCCTCCTCCCTCCCCCCCTCCTGCCTCCCTCCACATCCTCCTCCTCCCTCCCCACCCCGGCAGCCACACCTCCTCCCCCCTCCCTGCCACCCTCATTACATGGCAAGACCCTGGAGCAGCAGCCCCCTCCCCCCTCCCTGCCCCCAAAGCTGGATGACCTGCACCACGATCAGGTGTCTCCTTGCCCCTCCCCACCGCCCTCCCTCCCGCTGCAGCCACCCTTGCCACCCTCCTCTCCCCGACCCTCTCCTCCAACCCCTCCCCAGCAGCCACAGCTGCCCCCTCCCACCTTCACTACCCACAAGTAAGTAGTAAGGGCTGTGGTTGAAGCTATGTGTCAGGTGCCAATGAAGTGGCATACAACGTCTGTAATGTGTCTATTGTTTTGCAGGTGTTGGCAATGTGGTGCCCTTCAACAACCTGGAGGCTACCCTCAGGTCGCCCCACACCTGCCCTCTCCCTCATCGTCGGCGCGGCGGGAACACCTAGATACCGTGGAATCTCACTTGTGAGTGGGATACCAACAACACAACGTATCAATACACCCGTTGCCAGCCCTCCCCCAACCAGCTATGCCAGCTATGCTCCATGCCATCCTTGCATCCTAGCATCCTTGTATGCTGCACGTGTGCATGTGCATTGCATTCCAAGAGCAGTTCCGTGAGCTGGATAAGGCATTGACTGCCTTGCAACCACTTCCAGGCCCACCTGCACAGCCTACCAGAACCCCCATGAGGCTGTTCAACCGCTTTGCTGTGCTTGACCTGGAGTCTGGGGTGCCAAAGGAGCAGGAGGTGCTTGAAGTGCAGGTGTTGCCTTCGACACGCAGCCAAAAGCGCCGCCGCTTGCTGCTAGCCACACCTCCAGCCCACCCCACCCTCCCCACCCTTTCTACCCTCTCTCCCCACCCTCCCCACCCGCCTTGCAGCAACCCACCCCACCCACCCTCCCCACCCACCCTCCCCACCCCACCCACCCTCCCCCACCCGCCCCACCCCGCCTTGCAGCAACCCAACCCACCCTCCCCACCCACCCTCCCCACCCACCCCCGCCCTCCCCACCCCACCCGCCCTCCCCCACCCGCCCTCCCCACCCTCCCCCACCCGCCTTGCAGCAACCCACCCCACCCACCCTCCCCACCCCACCCCCTCCCCCCACCCGCCTTGCAGCAACCCACCCCCACCCTTCCTACAACAGCCTTGCAGCCCTACAAACCTTGGAGCAGTCCTGCAGGAGGTACAGCCAATGCTGATGCCTGTCACAGGCTCGCAAAAGAGACAACGTACACAGCCCCCCCTCACAGCCACACCTGACCTCACCCCCACAACAGCCGCCACCACCAGCCCCGCAGCCACATCCCACTCGGTGGTGTTGCGTTCCATGCGCAATGTGGCCCGTGTCCTCAAGCAGTTGTCCTGGAGAAGACAGGGCTGCCGTCATCAGCCTGCTCCAAGAGCAAGGCATCATTGAGGAACCAACAGTGCCCAGCTCGCACATCCTGGGTGCCATGGTTCTAGATCGCATGAAGACCCTGAACAAGACCGGTACTTGCGGCAAGGCTGGAGGGCAGCGCCTGTCTGACATGCAGGCAAAAGCTAACCTAGCTCGCTTGGTGCCCCCAGAGGTGAAGGAGCAACGTCGTGTCACAGCGTTTGCAGAAGCCTCCGGTATGGACAGAGCGGCTGTTGCACAAGCAGCTAGCGAGAACGCTACAGCACTCGCAACAGACTCCACCGGTCGCCTGTTGTACTTCACTGAGCGCTTGGACCACCGCGGCAACCCAGGGATCAGCCAGGCGCAGTTTGATGGGGGTACGCCAGGCCTGGCATGACTACACTAAGCCATCTCCTTCAATGAAGGGACCTGTGCCAGTTCTCTGAGCGCATGGTGGCGGGGTGCGTTGCCCAGCTTGGCATGCATGGGGTATCATGGAAGCATCAATGCATGGGGTGTGGTGCATGGGGTATGATGCATGGGGTATGATGCATGGGGCTCTACTGAGGCTCAAAGGCAGGTGTGCGTGTGCCGGGACTTGCTGCAACATCAACTTTCTCCTCAAATGCCCTGGCCAAACACAAGAGCCTCTTGCAACTGCCTAGCCTTGTAGACCCCCCCAGAGCCCCACCCCCAGCCACAGCCACAGCCCCAGCTCCAGCACCATCCACTGATTGATGACGGTGATGAAGACATTCACTCACCATTCTCAGATCCTAATCACGAGTTTGAGCACGGGGCAGCTGCATTCAGCCACCAGACCACCACCTCCCAGATCCCCACTCTCAGTGCCAGTGTTGGTACGTGCCATGTGCATGTGCCCATGTGACGCTGGTGTGCATCACATAGAGTGCATGCGTCGGTCTTGCTCAATGTGCAAAAGCAAGCAACTGCATCTAAAGCCGGGTGTGGATGGGTCCATCATGTTGCTATTGAAACAATATGCCCCCAAACAGCAAGAGAAGGGTCCACAAAAGGTAGAGTTAGTGTACCTTGAGCACACTGTGCATGAGGCATTGGCTTTGCTAAATCAGCAGTTGCCGGAGTACATCTGGCACCACCATATAGCACACCACCAGCTTGCCACATTTAGGGCGCACCAGACAGCTGTACACAGCAATCACCCCTGGCAGGGTTGTCATATCCTGTGACTGGTCAGAACGCTTCACTGTGCAGCGGCCACAAGAGATTCAATCAGAGCACTGGTGCCCACACACTGTGGGCATCCTTGTAGCATGTGTGTATTTCAAAGCTGCTAGTGGTGCCTACAGGGAAGAGACGGTCTATGTCTTGACAGATGGCAATGATCAGAGCGCACCAGCCACACAGGCCGCATTGTACCAGGTAATTGCCCACTTGAAGCACAACAGTGGAATGGACTTGCAAGAGCTGTTCATGTGGTCTGATGGTTGTGCTGGGCAGTTCAAGGGTACCCCAGCATTGCAACAGCACCGTCGCATGGCACTGAAATTGGCTGTGCCAATGTGGTGGTCGTATGGTGCCACGTCCCACTTCAAGGGCAGGCATGACTCAGAGGGTGGGGTCTTGAAGCACAAGCTGAGGGATATGGTCCTGGCAGATCATGTTGGCTTGGCCACGTGCAGGGCTCAACAGCTGACAGCTGCTTTCAATAATAAGCACACAGAGCCTGCATCCCAAGTTGGTGCCTGCAAGGCCCACCGGGACAGGGCAAGAGTGATGAGGAGGGAGTGCTTGGTGTTAGATGAGGGGTTGGTGAAGGCGTGCTACAAGCAAGATGAGGATGCCGACAGCTTCAAGGGTACAGTACAAGGGTCTCGTGCACAACACAGCATGTATTTTCCTGCTGACACTCAGGGTGCGCTCATGTGGTCAATGACGGCATGTGCTTGTGGTGCACGCATGAGCAACCCCCCTCAGCCGTGTGGTGCACAGTGCCGTGGTTCGATGCCTCTTGAGCCAATGCCCATGCTGCTAGACAAGGAAGCTGCTAGGCAAGCTGCTTTGAATGCAGAGTGTATTAGGCTCATGGTCTTGGACACCCCTGGTATGCCTCAATTTGATACACTGAACAAGGACCTATTGAAAGCATGGTGCAAGCACAATAACATCAGAGGGGTTTCAAGTAAATCAAAGAATGAGTTGCGTGACATGTGCCTACTGAAGTTGAGGAAGAAGGTTGAGGCACCACGGCACATGTAACACTGAAAGCCAGAGCCATCCCGAGGCATCCCGACAACATATTGCCAAGTGATGATGTAGCGCTGTCATAAGGCAGCTTACATTTACATAGAGTCATGCCGCAACGTAAGTGAGGTAAGGGGTGCCAGCTTGCTGACTTGTGCGCATATGCACGAATTATATGCTCCATGCACTGACATGCAAGCAGGCGTACTGCACTTGTGCCGTTGGCTTACGGCGTGCGTAGAAGGACTGCCATCCTCGCCTTATGATGTGCGTGAGTCTTTTAGGAGCGGAAAGCACAGGTCAGGTTTGGGCGGGCGCCGATCTGAGCTAGTGTTTTGCGGCTGCTGGGTGCCGGATACGCCTGTTACACCCGACTGCGTCAAAACTTTGTCGCGAGCTACACGGAGATTCGCGCCCCAGACCGTCTCACATTTGCGGGGCCAATGGCGGGGGGTGACCACCAGCGCTCACGTGCAAAGCATGGCACGCCACGTTCAGAGCGTGTTTGCCAGCGGCTATGCTGCAGGGTGTGGTGCGATTACCACATCCAAGGCACTTACCGGGCATGTTTCGCACCACAACACGTTCCAGAGTCTTGCTGTTTGCTTACAACCCCACGCCTCACTCTGACTGTGACTTGCTTCCCAACACACATAGCCTCGCACAAGTACTGAATCCTTGGACGTGATCCGACATGCATTCCACTAAACGACATGAATGTTTTGACAGTGTGCATGCAGACCATAGCAGCTGCACAGTACTGTCGTTATTGCTAACCAGGGTCTTGCGCGTGTGCCGCGCCTCATGACTTGCGCTGTGACCAGTTGCCTTGGGTGCACACTGAGTGCTCACTGAGTGCAGCTATGCTCAGGCCTGTCACCCGCTTTGCAAGCAAGCCCACACCACGACCTGATACTTGCCTCCATACTTCTACTTAACGTCAGCACCTACAAGCAATCGCCCCACCTGGCTGGCAGGCTGGCTGGCTGGCCTGCAAATCTGTTCAAAGCACCTTTGTGCAAGCTGGTCAGGCACTGGCGGCATGCGTGATGATGGTGATGACACCTTCATTGGCTTGCAGCCAGCTGCTTGCCAGTCTCTTCCCCATCAATGGCATGAGCAGCCCCCTTGTCGCTTTCTGACCCCTGGTGTGTGGGGTGGGGGGCTGCTGCCACTGCGGCATGAGCAGGCCCATGGTTTCCATTGCTTAGCGAGCTGCCAGAGGGCTGTGTGCAGCACCCCGCCACAGCTCAGGGCAGGGCTGCGTGCAGCAACACTGGGGGGTGGTGCATGACAAGTGCACCCCTACCTTGCCCACCTACCAAGGCAGGCGCCTCCACCTCATGGCTTGGAGGCCTACTGCAGGTTGAAGGAGGTGTAGAGGTCAGTGGTGTTCAGGGCAGCGGCGTAGCCCTGGCCATCAAAGGTCTGCGACTGGGGTGGCAGCACTGGGCTGGGCGTCTTCACGTTGCCCGTTGTGTCTATCTGTATGACTGGCCACAGTTGCTGCTGCTGCTGCTGTTGCTGCTGCTGCTGCTGCTGCTGCTGCTGCTGCTGCTGCTGCTGCTGCTGCCCAGGCCACACGACCTCCTGGCCCCCCCAGCCTGCCAGGCTGCAGGGGCTGAGTGGGTGGCCCCACCCCAGGTGGGTGGCCCCGCAGCCCCAATGCAGAGCAGGTGCGCGTCACGCCCTGCACCTGCATCACCGGCTGCGCCCCCTGCGCTGCAGCCTCCTGTGCCATCCCACCAAACAAGGGCTGGGCGGAGGCTGCACGGGGGGAGGTGGGGCACCAGGCCCGGCCCTCCAGCGCTGGCCTTGCTGTCCCCCTGACTGCCCTGGCCCTGAGCTGTAGATGGGTGACAGCTCAGGGGTGGCGGCGAGGCGCGGCGTGCTGCTGGTGGTGGCGGTGCGCCCCGTGCCCTGCTGGGACAGGCTGGGCGTGTAGGGGGGCAGGGACGGGAAGCGGGTGGGCGGCCGGCCCTCACCCCGCACTAGGCTGGGCAGGCCCAAGGAGCGCTGCAGCTGCACCAGCACCTCAACCGCATCGGACAGGCGTGGCCGCACCTACAACCACACACACACACGCTGGGCAGATGAATCGCCACAGCCCCTGCTAAGCACAAAGTAGGGTGCAGCTTGCCCAGCCACTGTGTCAATGGCTCAGTCACTCATGTTCAGGGTGGTACAGATCACACTTGCATGCCCCTCTACACCCGGGGAGGTAGTGCATCATGCACTGCAGCCATCAAGCCAGCTTTTTCAAAAGGCTTATTGTGCATGCATGGACATGGAGCATTCGGTGGTTGGGTTGTGTGCACCTATCCATGTGCATGCTTGCCATGGAGTGGGTCGCTAGCTGTCATGCCCAGGCTGTTGGCAAACCAGGCCCAGCAGCCGCACCAGGCTGACAATTGCTCTGTGAAAAAAGCATCAGGCCAGGCAGCAATAGCCAGCAGCTACCCTGCCATGCCCTCTGTGCAAATGCTCAGCGCACACCCAGGCGCTCGCAGGCCCAGGGCTGCAGCGCACCACGGCAGCAGGCAGCAGCAGCACAGGGGCAGGCACTGACCTTGGGTATGGGGTGGATGCATGCTGCCACCAGGTCAGCGTAGGTCTGGGGGCAGCCTGGTGGCAGCGGGAAGGTGAAGCCTGAGGGGTTGGTGGCGTCCAACAGGAGCATGGGCCGCGGCAGCATGATGCTGCCTGCAGTGCCATCGCCAGCAAGGCAACTGCCACCAACCGTTGTGGTGAACAGGGCGCTGGGCCCGACATCATGCAGCGCCGCCACCCATGGCCTTGGGCGGGATCAGCGCGTTCGAGGAGCCCAGGTTCAAACGCTCCGCGGCCGCGCGGAGTACCTCCGGGGTCGCGCCAGGGCGGCGGCTGTACGTGGAACAGCTCCCACAAGATGACGCCGAAGGAAAATGCGTCGGCCTCGCGACTCATGAGCCCGTGCGCGAGCACCTCTGGCGCCATGTAGTAGGGTGTGCCTTGACGCGCGTTTGCTGATGTGGCTCTGGTCAGGGCCTTCCAGAAACCGACTCAAACCGAAATCGCACACCTTGGCTTGCACGCCCAGCGGGTTGCTGGGGTCGGTGCGCAACATGATGTTGCCGCTGCTCAGATCTGCGGAGAGGCCATAGCACAACAGCAAGTCGCAGGCTTTGGCTCGACTGGTCAGCAGCGCATACAGACACTGACCACACAAGGCAATGTCGTGCCTAGGGTTGAAAACTCAAAAGATGACGCTTGGATCATATCATCAACAGTGTGAGCAGGTGGCGGTCACACAAGGCACCGCGGAGAGCTGTGTCCACCGCTGGCGTAGCGGCGCCCGTGCCTCACCGCCGTGAATGGACGTCCTTGCTGTGGATGTAGGCCAGACCTTGTGCGATGTCTAGGGCAGCTTGGAGTATGTGGGGCTGCGTCACAGCAAGGAGGTGTGCGCAGGCAAGCAAGCATAAAAGCAAGCAGGCAGCCACTTTGTGTTACTTTACTGCCATAAAACAAAGAGGATAAAAAAAGAAAAGAGGACCAAGGGGCAGAGGCAAACTGTGCAGTTGTGCAGGCCAGAGCACACCGGGGGCAGGCAGCCTGGCGCTGGACTGAAGGCAGCACAGGCAGACGCACAGCAGCTGCACACGGTCCTCCCCCTTCACACCAGGTCTGGGCCCACACGCCCCCGCCTGACCCACCAGCTTGCGTGTGCCTGTGAGGGGGTTACCGAACAGCCCGTTGTCAATGGCGTGCGCTAGGGTGCCTGCGTCACAGTACTCCTGCAGGCAGTCAGGGCATGCAGCTCACCCTCTGACAGCCCCACACACCCCGGGCCTGCGTCACTGCCGCCACCCCCCCTGCAGACCCACCCCCCTGAGCTCCCCCGCCTCAAGGTCAGCGGGGGCCACCAGCACTGTGCCACGGCCACCAGCCGGCCTGTGCCTGGAGCCTGTGCCTGGCGGCCAGCAGGGAGGGCTGTAGGGGGGCAGGGCTGCAGGGAGGGCTGTAGGGGGCAGGGAAGCAGGGAGGGCTGTAGGGGGCAGGGAAGCAGGGAGGGCTGTAGGGGGCAGGGAAGCAGGGAGGGCTGAAGGGGGCAGGGAAGCAGGGAGGGCTGTAGGGGGCAGGGAAGCAGGGAGGGCTGTAGGGGGCAGGGAAGCAGGGAGGGCTGTAGGGGGCAGGGAAGCAGGGAGGGCTGTAGGGGGCAGGGAAGCAGGGAGGGCTGTAGGGGGCAGGGCAGCAGGGAGGGCTGTAGGGGGCAGGGAAGCAGGGAGGGCTGTAGGGGGCAGGGCAGCAGGGAGGGCTGTAGGGGGCAGGGCAGCAGGGAGGGCTGTAGGGGGCAGGGAAGCAGGGAGGGCTGTAGGGGGCAGGGCAGCAGGGAGGGCTGTAGGGGGCAGGGCAGCAGGGAGGGCTGTAGGGGGCAGGGAAGCAGGGAGGGCTGTAGGGGGCAGGGCAGCAGGGAGGGCTGTAGGGGGGCAGGGAAGCAGGGAGGGCTGTAGGGGGCAGGGAAGCAGGGAGGGCTGTAGGGGGCAGGGCAGCAGGGAGGGCTGTAGGGGGCAGGGCAGCAGGGAGGGCTGTAGGGGGGCAGGGAAGCAGGGAGGGCTGTAGGGGGCAGGGAAGCAGGGAGGGCTGTAGGGGGCAGGGAAGCAGGGAGGGCTGTAGGGGGCAGGGAAGCAGGGAGGGCTGTAGGGGGCAGGGAAGCAGGGAGGGCTGTAGGGGGCAGGGCAGCAGGGAGGGCTGTAGGGGGCAGGGAAGCAGGGAGGGCTTGTAGGGGGCAGGGCAGCAGGGAGGGCTGTAGGGGGCAGGGAAGCAGGGAGGGCTGTAGGGGGGCAGGGAAGCAGGGAGGGCTGTAGGGGGCAGGGAAGCAGGGAGGGCTGTAGGGGGCAGGGCAGCAGGGAGGGCTGTAGGGGGCAGGGCAGCAGGGAGGGCTGTAGGGGGCAGGGGAAGCAGGGAGGGCTGTAGGGGGCAGGGAAGCAGGGAGGGCTGTAGGGGGCAGGGCAGCAGGGAGGGCTGTAGGGGGCAGGGCAGCAGGGAGGGCTGTAGGGGGCAGGGCAGCAGGGAGGGCTGTAGGGGGCAGGGAAGCAGGGAGGGCTGTAGGGGGCAGGGAAGCAGGGAGGGCTGTAGGGGGCAGGGAAGCAGGGAGGGCTGTAGGGGGCAGGGCAGCAGGGAGGGCTGTAGGGGGGCAGGGCAGCAGGGAGGGCTGTAGGGGGCAGGGAAGCAGGGAGGGCTGTAGGGGGCAGGGAAGCAGGGAGGGCTGTAGGGGGCAGGGCAGCAGGGAGGGCTGTAGGGGGCAGGGCAGCAGGGAGGGCTGTAGGGGGCAGGGAAGCAGGGAGGGCTGTAGGGGGCAGGGAAGCAGGGAGGGCTGTAGGGGGGCAGGGAAGCAGGGAGGGCTGTAGGGGGCAGGGAAGCAGGGAGGGCTGTAGGGGGCAGGGCAGCAGGGAGGGCTGTAGGGGGCAGGGAAGCAGGGAGGGCTGTAGGGGGCAGGGAAGCAGGGAGGGCTGTAGGGGGCAGGGCAGCAGGGAGGGCTGTAGGGGGCAGGGCAGCAGGGAGGGCTGTAGGGGGCAGGGAAGCAGGGAGGGCTGTAGGGGGCAGGGAAGCAGGGAGGGCTGTAGGGGGCAGGGAAGCAGGGAGGGCTGTAGGGGGCAGGGAAGCAGGGAGGGCTGTAGGGGGCAGGGCAGCAGGGAGGGCTGTAGGGGGCAGGGAAGCAGGGAGGGCTGTAGGGGGCAGGGAAGCAGGGGAGGGCTGTAGGGGGCAGGGAAGCAGGGAGGGCTGTAGGGGGCAGGGCAGCAGGGAGGGCTGTAGGGGGGCAGGGCAGCAGGGAGGGCTGTAGGGGGCAGGGAAGCAGGGAGGGCTGTAGGGGGCAGGGAAGCAGGGAGGGCTGTAGGGGGCAGGGAAGCAGGGAGGGCTGTAGGGGGCAGGGAAGCAGGGAGGGCTGTAGGGGGCAGGGCAGCAGGGAGGGCTGTAGGGGGCAGGGAAGCAGGAGGGCTGTAGGGGGCAGGGAAGCAGGGAGGGCTGTAGGGGGCAGGGAAGCAGGGAGGGCTGTAGGGGGCAGGGAAGCAGGGAGGGCTGTAGGGGGCAGGGAAGCAGGGAGGGCTGTAGGGGGCAGGGAAGCAGGGAGGGCTGTAGGGGGCAGGGAAGCAGGGAGGGCTGTAGGGGGCAGGGAAGCAGGGAGGGCTGTAGGGGGCAGGGAAGCAGGGAGGGCTGTAGGGGGCAGGGAAGCAGGGAGGGCTGTAGGGGGCAGGGCAGCAGGGAGGGCTGTAGGGGGCAGGGAAGCAGGGAGGGCTGTAGGGGGCAGGGAAGCAGGGAGGGCTGTAGGGGGCAGGGAAGCAGGGAGGGCTGTAGGGGGCAGGGAAGCAGGGAGGGCTGTAGGGGGCAGGGAAGCAGGGAGGGCTGTAGGGGGCAGGGAAGCAGGGAGGGCTGTAGGGGGCAGGGAAGCAGGGAGGGCTGTAGGGGGCAGGGAAGCAGCCTGGCTGAGGGCCCGTGTCAGCAGTGCAGCCGCCTTGGCCCTGTCTGTGTGCCCCACAGGTCTGGTCACACTGAACCCAGGGTTAGGCGGTGGGGGTGGCAGGGTGACCCTGACCCTGACCCTGACCCTGACCCCCCTAACGCCACTCCATCACATGCAGAGTAACCCGCCACCCGCACCGCCAGCTAAGGTCACCCTGACTGGACTGCTAAAAGAACAGCAGTGGCTAGTGCCCCCCTCACCCCCCTATCTGCCAATCCACTCTGCCCCCCCCCTGCACCCCTGTCTGGCTCCCCTCTGCCCCAGCGCCCCCCACCTGGATGATGTACAGCCGGTAGTGCGCTGAGAACTTGTCGTCAGGCAACCCGGGGTGGCGGCCATAGGCCGCAGGTCGTATGCATACCTGCAGGCCAGCCACCCATACTCAGCTGCACTGCGCAACTGCCGCCAGGCCATGAGGTGATGGGCAGCAGCAGCAGCAGCAGCAGCAGCGGCTGAAGCAGCAGCGGCAGCAGCGAAGGCGGCGGCAGCAGCAGCAGCAGTGAGGAGGGTACACCGCAGAGCAGGAGAAGCAGCAGCAGCGGCCACAACACCCTCCAGGCGCTCCACGCAACCAGGCTGCAGCAACCAGGCGGCCACACAGCCCCAGCAGCCCCTAGGGCCCTGGCCCCGCACATGTTGGCTGCAGCCCCCCTAGGGCCTCACTGACGCACATGTTGCAGATGCAGTCGTGGGCCAGCAGCGTGTTGATGGCCGCCTCGTTCACGGCGCGCTGGCGGGCACGCCGGGCTGTGGGGCCGGCATCATGGAACATGAGCGCCTTCACCGCCACGGCCATGCCGCGCCACCGCCCCCGGTACACCTGCAGCCAGCCACCAGCACCAGGACAGGGGCCACTGAGCGGGAATGAACTGCCTGCCTGCTGCCCCTGCCTGCCTGCCCCTGCCCCTGCCCCTGCCCCTGCCCCTGCCCCTGCCCCTGCCCCTGCCCCTGCCCCTGCCCCTGCCCCTGCCCCTGCCCCTGCCCCTGCCCCTGCCCCTGCCCCTGCCCCTGCCCCTGCCCCTGCCCCTGCCCCTGCCCCTGCCCCTGCCCCTGCCCCTGCCCCTGCCCCTGCCCCTGCCCCTGCCCCTGCCCCTGCCCCTGCCCCTGCCCCTGCCCCTGCCCCTGCCCCCTGCCCCTGCCCCTGCCCCTGCCCCTGCCTACCCCTGGCTGCTGCCCCCCCCTGCCTGCCCCCCCACCCACCACTCCATAGGAGCCCTGGCCCAGCACCTCGTCCAGCTGTACGCCGTCCAGGTCAAAGCCCTGGCTGCTGGTGCCGCCCGCCCCTGCCCTGCGCTTCTTGCTGCGCTGCGCACTGACCAGCTGCCGGATTTCATCATCAGGACCACTGAGGCTGGGGGGCCATGCTGCCCAGGCTGCTAGCCGGGCCGCCGCTAGCGCCGTCACCTTCAGGCCGTGTGCTGCGTGACAGGGTCCTCAGGGAGCTGGGGGGCGGGGGGGTCAGGCTGGGTGCCCGCAGGGTGGGCAGGGGGCTGCCGGCTGCACTCAGGCTGGTGCATGCGGCGTGCAGGCTGGATGTGCTGGGCGTCCCGTCAGTCGTGTTGTTGGAGGGCACCATCACATGCAGCTGCGGCCAACACACACCGGGCCAACACAGCAGTAGTCTGCAGGGTCCATCACACCACAAGCCACGCCATTGCAGCTGTTTGTCAGGCATGATGATGATGGTGGGTTCACACTGGTACAGCCACGAGCTGGATGCCGACCAGCACGCCAACCAGCACCAGGCAGCTAACCCCCCACCCCCACCCCCACCCCCACCCCCAGCAGCCTCTCTGCTGATCTGGTTGGGTGGGTGACTCTACTGCTGCTAGTTCGCAGCCAGCAGCCAGCCGTCACAAAGCCATGCTGGTCGACATGGACAGCAGCAGCGGGGGTGCGCCCACATGGCCCCCACCTTGGGCTGCTGCATGCTCTTGCGCCGCTCATCAAACTCCTCGTCCTCCTGCACAGCGTGCTGCATCCTGTTGCGCTGCAGCTGGCGCCTGCGCACCCACAGCCCCGCACCCGCCAGGGCCAGCAGGGCCACGCTGCAGCCGGCTGCCAAGACCCCCACCTGCAGCAGCAGCAGCAGCAGGAAGTGGAGCGGGAGGAGGAGGAGGAGGAGGAGGAGGAGGAGGAGGATGAGGAGGAGGGGGAGGAGGAGGAGGTTGTTGTCAAATCGGTTTACTCTACCCTGACTGCTGACCTGTATGTCCCTGCAGGACAGCGGGCGGGCGGTGGACACTGGGCGGTAGGCGGAGGGAGGAGAGGCGGAGGGCAGGGGAGGGGCAGGAGCAGGAGGAGGGGGGGGGCAGGGGAGGGGGGGAGGTAGGGGGGGGGGGTGGAGGCATGAGGAGGGGCACACCTGCCAGGGCAGCCATCTGTGGTGTGATTGCCCCGGCCCCGGCTGCTGCCCCGCCACCAGGTCAGCCAGGCCCAGGCCCCCCCCCGGGCCCCCTAATACCAGGTCCTGCCGTGGCGCCGTGATGTTTAGGCCCATGGGGGTGAAGGGCAGGCGTGACACCAGGCTCAGGTTGCTGGCCATCACGCCCGAGTAGGTGATGGAGCTGACGGCCAGCGAGTCAGGGCTGCTGCCAGGCAGCTGCGGGCAGCACGTGAGGAAGCATGCATGAAGTGTGACTACCCCAGACATCAGCAAGCTGACAGGGGGGGGCAGGGGGTCAGGGGGTTAGGGGGTCAGAAGGCCAGGGGTGAGGGGTGAGGGGTGAGGGGTGAGGGGTGAGGGGTGAGGGGTGAGGGGTGAGGGGTGAGGGGTGAGGGGTGAGGGGTGAGGGGTGAGGGGTGAGGGGTGAGGGGTGAGGGGTGAGGGGTGAGGGGTGAGGGGTGAGGGGTGAGGGGTGAGGGGTGAGGGGTGAGGGGTGAGGGGTGAGGGGTGAGGGGTGAGGGGTGAGGGGTGAGGGGTGAGGGGTGAGGGGTGAGGGGTGAGGGGTGAGGGGTGAGGGGTGAGGGGTGAGGGGTGAGGGGTGAGGGGTGAGGGGTGAGGGGTGAGGGGTGAGGGGTGAGGGGTGAGGGGTGAGGGGTGAGGGGTGAGGGGTGAGGGGTGAGGGGTGAAGGGTGAGAGGTGAGAGGTGAGGGGTGAGGGGTGAGGGGTGAGGGGTGAGGGGTGAGGGGTGAGGGGTGAGGGGTGAGGGGTGAGGGGTGAGGGGTGAGGGGTGAGGGGTAAGGGGTGAAGGGTGAGAGGTGAGGGGTGAAGGGTGAAGGGTGAGGGGTGAGGGGTGGAGGGTGAGAGGTGAGGGGTGAGGGGTGAAGGGGTGAGAGGTGAGAGGTGAGGGGTGAAGGGTGAGAGGTGAGGGGTGAGGGGTGAGGGGTGAGGGGTGGGGGGTGAGGGGTGGGGGTGGAGGGGTGAGGGGTGAGGGGTGGGGGGGTGAGGGGTGAAGGGTGGGGCCTGCCCTCCAGCAGCGCACCTGAAAGGAGGACACCCAAGCCTGCGCAAACGCCCCTGCACTGGCCCCCTCCCGGCTGGCCAGGGCGAGGGGTGCGCTGACGCTGTCTGCCGCCAGCAATGCCCTCAGGGCGTCCAGCTCCGGCTCAGGCAGCAGCAGCGTGGTGTTGTTCAGCAGCAGCCGAGTCTGCTGCCTGCACACGCACACACGCAGACACCGCTGGTGAGGAGCAGCCTGGGGTAGCGGCAGCCTGGGGCAGCAGGACACAAATTGGCCGAGGCGAGCCCCACGCTAGCAACAGTCACCGCGTGGCAGCAGCAGCCCCCACAGCAGCTGAGGTGACGCATCAAGGTGGTGGGGCAGGCAGAGGCGGTGGTGGCGGTGGTGTGCTGGGCTGCTGGTGGCTGCTGACCTGTTGAAGCTGAAGGCCCACAGGTTGACGGTGTAGTTGGCAAGGTCGGTGGGGGGCTGGGGGGGTGAGGCTGGGCCCAGGCCTGACAGCAGCAGGCGCTGGAGGCTGACCTGCATGGCCCCGGGCACACACCCAGGGTGAGGTCACACCCCCGGTCTGGGTGCAGAGCAGCGTGGCGGGCTTGCTGTGGCTGTTTGCTTGTCCAGCCATGACCAGGGGCAGGGGCCAGGGGCAAGTTGGGTGCAAGGAACCAGGGCAGCAGCACCGACGTGGGGGGGAGGGGAGTGTGCCACGCCACGCAGCAGCAGCAGCAGCAGTTGCAGCAGCAGCAGCAGCAGCAGCAGCAGCAGCAGCAGCAGCAGCAGCAGCAGCAGCAGCAGCAGCAGCAGCAGCAGCAGCCCTGCCTGCACATTGCCCCGCAGCCAGCCAGCCTGGCCAGCAACCATGCGGGCGAGGGCTGCCGCAGCGCACTGCCGCCTGACACATGGCAGCCTGAATGCAAGCATGCCCTGGCTTGAACTATCCCTAACCCTAACCCAGCTCAGCCCTGGACGCAGCAGAGCAGGCAGCAGACCAAGAGCCAGAGGATGGCAGCAGGGGCTGTAGGGCAGCAGGGCTGTAGGGCGGCAGCAGCGCTGTGAGGCCCACCTGCGGCCGCTGCTTCCCCGCCCCCCCCAGCAGCACTAGGCCTGAGGCTGCGCCCAGGTCCAGCACTGTGGGGCGCTGCCAGTCCCCCAGCAGGGCCACGCTGCTGCCCACCACCAGCTGGTTGCCTGCGGCCTGCAGCTGCTGCCGGGCAGACCTGCGGCCAGGGCAGCGGGGCAGGGGCTGGCACCTCACCGCCCAGCTACCAAGCAGCTGCCTCAACACACTGGGCTGGGCCCGCACTAGGTGACAGCAGGCACCCGCTGCAGCTGAGGTCAAGGAGAGGCTGACAGTGAAGCTGGTGCTGGTGGTGGACCAGGCCCAGGCAGTGAAGCCGGCCTTGAGTTCGAAGTAGTTGCAGGCGCTGAGCCCCCTACCCGGCCCCACCTGGCCTGCTGCTCGTTTGTTGTGGTTGTGTTTGAATCCAGCGCCAGACCAGCTTGACGGTAGGCGCTGGTGTTGGAGCTGGCCTGCTGGATGCTGAGGGGCGTGAGGCTGATGTTGGCCAGCAGGAGCGCGTAGGGCTGGGCTGGGGCCTGCACAGCAGCAGCGGACCGGGACCAGCAGTGGGCAGGACTGGGTGCTTCATGGGGTGAGGGAGGCCGGTGGCTAGGAGGAGGAGGAGGCAGAATCTGCTTTGCTTTGCGTTGCGGGGCTAGGGTTAGGTTAGGATTGGAGGAAGGGAAACCCTTTGCATCCACCCCGAGTCACCAGCCCACCCCAGGCCCCAGGACTGCCCTGCTGCTGCCCCTGTTGCCTGCTCCGCGGAACCATGACCCTGACCTTCTTACTCCCTCACTCCTTCCCCTCACACACTGACCCCCTCCACCCCCCCCACCCCCACCCCCACCCCCATACCGCACCCCCCTGACCCTCACTGTCACCACACTCCCCCACACCCCCCCCAATCGCCTGGCCCCCCCTGCTGCCTGACCTGCAGGTACAGCACCAGCTGCTCCTCGCTGAACACCGGGGTGATCTTGGCCCAAGGGTACAGCGGGTCGCCCGGCACCAGGGAGCCTATGCCTGACTGCAGCAGGCGGCGGGGCGACCAGAAGGGCCGCTCCGTGATGGCCATGTTGACCCAGGTGATGCCCTGGCCGTCCCGCTGCTGCACACGCAGCTTGTGGCTGTCAATGCGGTACTCCTGCAGCAGGGCAGCAGCAGCAGCAGCAGCAGCAGGAACATTGACAACACCGGCAGCAGCAGCAAAAAAGAAACATGTTTACCTCTCGTTTTGTTGAAAACCCAGTGCTCGATTATTTGAACCCAGAACTGGTCTTAGGGACCCAGTACTGGGCTCACCTCATCCGCTTCCCCTCTTCTAATGCTGCTAGCCACTGACGCATCCCCCTCATCTCAGGTCCAGCTGTGCGAGTCAACTGGAGCTGTGAGCCCTGCCAGCCCCCTCCCCCTGTGAGACTCACACACCTGGCCCCCCACCACCCCATCACCCCCCCATGGCCCCACACCCCACGCCCCGCTGCACCAGGCCCCTGTGTCCCTCCACCCAGCCCCCACCACCAGGGTCAGCAGCTAAGCAGGCCAGGGGTGGCGGCACCCAGCCGCCTGCTGCTGCTGCTGCTGCTGCTGACCAGGGGTGGCCCTCCTGCCTGCCTGTGACTCACCAGGCCCCCCTGGAGGGCCAGGGTGTCCTGCCAGCTGGCCAGCGCCCTGATGCTGGGGATGGGGGAGGCCGCCAGCCCCGTCCTGCACCGGCACCAGCGCAGCGCAGTGCGTCACTGGGCCAGCTGGGTGTGTGTGTGGGTGTGCATGGAAGGGGACAGCACCCCTGAGCTGGACGGCTGCGGTGGGCTGAGTGAGCAGCAGTGAATGCCGTGTTGCAGTGCAGTGTGGGGTCAGCCAGGCCCAGCTCTGTGGGGGGCAGTGTGGGCTCAGCTGTGTGTGCCATGACACGGACTGTGGGGCCCACTGAGCTGCAGGGTACGCTGGGCACAGTCCCGAGCAGTTGCGGGCCTCGCGGGTTCGGCCGCGCGGGTGACTGCCGCGCGTGTGACAGAGCCTGCCGCGAGCTGCCGCGCGTCTGCCGGAGCCTGGCTCAAGCTGCGGCGTGCACCAGGCCGGCTGCTCACCAGTAGGATGTGTAGGCGAAGGTGTCGTCCGGGACCACCAGGGTGCAGTTCACGACCCGGACGGACACGCGCGCGGAGGGGCTGCGGTCCATGGCTATGGGCCACAGCATGGCCAGCAGCACGGTGGCGGGGAAGGCGCGACGCGGCCCAGTGGGCACGTTGGCCTGCAGCAGCCCAGCAGCAGCCGGCACCTCGGGCGCAGCAGCAGGCAGCCAGGCAGGGATGAGGGCCTGGGTTGCGGCAGGCCTGTGGGGGGCCTGTGAGGGGGCGGGTCATGTGGGGTGCAGGGCAGGAATGAGGGTCTGGACAGCTGACAACACTCCCAGGGTCCATGCCGACCTCACACTGGCCTCACACTGGCCTTACGTCGCAGCAGAGCAGAGAGCAGCAAAGCGTAGCAGCAGGCAGCAAGGCAGGGGTGGGCCTGGCCTGCTGCTGTCCATGTGGGGGTCAGGTCTTCCATGCGGGGCACAAGGCAGTCCTGCAGGGTAGGCCCAGGTGGGGAGGGGGTGAGGGCTGGGGTGGGCCTGAGGCTGGTGCGCCTGACGGCTGGTGCACCCTGGCTGTTGCGTCCCGGGGGGAGGACGCTGCGGGTATGGGGGTGTCGAGTGCGGGTATGCCTGGGATGGGGGTGTCGCGTCAGGGCTCACCAGCACCAGGTTGGCCAGCTGCAGCACCGAAGCCGACGTGTTGTCCATGTACAGCATGAACCTGTGCAGGTAAAAATCAAGCTCCACGTCCTGCAGGCAGGCAGGCAGGCAGGCAGGCAGGCAGGCAGGCAGGCAGGCCGGCCAGGTAGCCGTGGCAGAGCAACCCCTGGCAACCCCTGGCAACCCCTGACCCCTACCCCTACCCCTACCCCTACCCCTGCTTGCCCCCCGCCCCTCACCTGCCTGGCCCCAGGACCTCACCTGCCTGCCCAGCAGCGTGACATTGCGGTAAACCCTCAGCGCCCGGCCAGGGCTGGGCCACTGCTCGCCTGCTGCCTGGCTGCTGTTGTCTGCACTGAGCGGGTCGCTGGCCAGGCTGATGTTGCGGACCACCTGCAGCACCACCTGGCGGCACAGCGGCTGCAGCTCCACTAGGGCACGCTGCACCGCATGCACACTGCCCACGCGCCGGGACACACAGCCCAGCGCCGCCCCCCAGCTGCTGCTGCTGCTGCTGCTGTTGCCGGTGTCAGCCTGGTCTAGGGAGGGAGGGGGCGGCAGCAGGGGGCTGTCAGGCTCCAGGCTGCCTAGGCTGCTTACTCGCACGAAGGACGCGTTGAAGGCTGGGTGCTGCCTCAGGGGGGTGGGGTCAGCGCTGCTGGGGCTGGCGCTGCTGCTGCTGCTGCTGTTGGTCAGCAGGGGGGGAGGGGGCCACTGGCAGGCCAGGGCACAGCTGTCTAGCTCTAGTCCAGGCTGGGCAAGATGCCAGATCATCAGCCAATCCGCCTCCACCTCTGCCTGCAGCAGCAGGAGCAGCAGCAAGAGATGGACACAGTCTGTGTGGGAACACAGACAAGGTCGGGCTTGAACCCTGTACCTAGCCTGCAGCCTGGCAGGCCCTTGCCCAGCCCTGGCCCCAGCCTGGTGCCCTGGCCCTAGCCTACAGGCCCTGTCTCCTAGCCCCCCACACCTCCTCACACAGGCCTGCCTGCTGCTGCCCAGCCCTGGCTGCTGGCCCCACCTGGGGGCTGCTGCCACTGCTGTCCTCCAGCTGCAGCCTGCACTGCTGGTTCTGCAGCTGGCGCAAGGCAGCACAGCTGCGAAGCACGAGAGTGCAGCGCCGCAGCACCAGGGTGCCGGTTGAATTGGGACCAGCCAGCTGCACCAGGGGAGGCAGGTTAAGCTTGCTGTCACTGCCGCTTGGGGCCAGCTCCACATCCAGCAAGCCCAAGTCTGACACAGCCAGATGGGAGCCTGCAGGGCAGGAAAGGGCAAAGGAAGAGGCTGTACCCCGCCATCGCAATGGTGCATTTGGTGCTGCGGGCAGCGTGGGACTCGCCTTCTGCTAATGCAAACAGCGGCCCAGCACCGGCACTTCCCAGCTGCCATTGCGACGCTTTCACAGCCGCAGAGCTGGCGTCGCTAGGCTGGCCCTGCAGCAGCAGACTCTCCCCCGGCTGCACGGAGATAGCGCTGGGGCCGGGAGGGGTGGACCAAGGCCCCGAGGGCAGCTGCACGACAGCGCTGCTCTCGCCCGCAGGAAGCCTTCTCCCGGCTACCCTAGCTTGCTCGATTGCCGCGGCTAGGTCAAAATCGACGCTTCCGGCTTTCCTCGGTCCCAGACACAGCAGTAGGAGAGCAAGGCAGGCCCGCGACACGTCAAAAACAGACCCGCTGCGCCTAGTCATGCGTTAGCGGCTCAGGGGGAGGTCACGTCGTTGACAGTACATTTATTGGTATGCGTCAAGCCGAGGCCATACCGGGGCAAAAACATCACCGCACATTTCCCACCCTACGGCTTTATACCCTGGGTCATGGTTGCGGTCATGCGGGCAGCTACTTGCTGTATCTTTCGGCGTGTAAGCGCACGGCCGAGGCAAAAAGTTGGTTGGGACAAAAGCACCACCCATGTCCAAATCTCTCATCTGGTGTTGGGTCAGATACTGTGTGTTGTGTGAGTTAGGCACAGACCAAAATGGGATCGGCTGCGTAGCTCAGCTTAGCTACTCAGCCAACCGTTTGGGGCTCAAAGTACTCCCTCGCCATCTCCTCGTGTAACTTTCACTGGTTTCACTCTTGTGTTGCAGGTGCTCCACTCCAGGTGCTCCCATCCATAAGCTAGTTCGGCTGGCCGGGTCCCCCATGGTTTAGGAGCCACGAGGGCAGCCTGGAGAACCAGACAAGACCGAAAAGAGGAAGGGAAGGAAGGAAACGAGGCAAGAAAGGGGTTCAATTCTTTGTGGGGTGTGATTCAGGAGGCCCCAACATGGCACCGGCCTGACGGGCACAGTAGTGTGTGCCCCCCTTTGTTGAGCTTTTACCAGCTTGCAATCAGCGCATGTTTTTCATGCCAACTCGACACCAGAGCCCTCGCGGTCAGGCAATAGTGTAGGTGGTAAGCACTCACGCACCATGTCCATGTGCATTGGGTATACTCCACACAGCCCATAAACACCATTTGAGTTGGGTCACTAGTGGTCCCTAGTATCCTTGCTAGTGGCTGCTAGTGGCCACTTCTGGTCCGGCTCAAATGGAGGCCCTTGTTAGGGACAAGAGGGCTGATACCGGATTAACAGAGGGGGTAGTAAATGACGCCATGCATTTTATCTTTGAGTGCACTGCCACGAGATTCATCAGGGATCAGCCATGTCTTTTCAGAACAATAATGAGAACTTGCATGACTTTATTTTGAACCCATGTGCACCTTGGTTTGTACACCTCGCTTTGAAGTGCGTTGCAAAAAGTCCCGAACCCCTAGAGGGGGAGGGCGGCCAAGCAGCTTAACAGCTGACGGCTGAAGCGGTGTAAGCCACCCATCCTATATGGTGCAGAATTACATACAATAGTACGTAATTACATGTAATTAGAGGTATAACTTTACAACTGTTTTGACATCCATGCCTGGGCAGAATGTAATCATATCAGTGTATGGCGCGAACATTGATTGCAAACACTGGCATAAGCTTTGTGCTGCCCACGTACATGACTCAACAACAGGAAGCACCAGCTTCTGCAGGTCAAAAGAGGCCAAGCTGTTGAAGCTGGGTTCGACACACTGCCATTACACACACCATTCACCATCGCTGCAAAAAATAGCAACAGCCCCACATATCTTTATTGCGCTGGAGACTACTTCAAGAACACAAACGGTGTACACAGAATCGACCACCGCATAAGAAACAAAGTTGCAGGCTGACTGGACACGCTGCATGGCTGCGTGCATGGATGTGTGCATGCGCATGGATGAGTACACTGCAACCTGATGCATGGCCGCGACCACAACAGCCGTCAGCCTCGCGCGAAACTGCCCCCCCCCCCACTGTCAAGAGCAATCCCACTGCCTGCACACACCCACGACGCTGCATGTGCTGAGCTTGACATGCACATGCAGCATACAGCTGCAGCAGGCACCTGCCTACCTAGCGCAGCATCCCAGCTGCAGTCACCCACACTAACCTAGCACCACCACAGAACCACAGCACACACACGCAACGCAGACATGCACAGCAGATCACCCACCACATTACTCCTTCAGATGTTTAACAATACCGGGCTTGGGCATCCTCACCCGGCACCCGGTCTTTCCTGCGTTGCTCGTGTCCTTCCGATAAAGATTTTGGGTGCAATGCACAGGGCATGAGTGCGTTTACGCCCACATGGGTGCCTCCCTCAATGCCGGGAGGTCAATGTGAGCAGCAGGCAGTGTGTACCGCAAGGTGCTCAGGCAGCATGCATGACACAGCGCAGGCAGCATGCATAACACAACAAGAGCAGGAAACTGGGTATGCCAGCTACTGCACAGCCTTGCACACACAATGGCCATCAGGGTGCCCATCCTGCCGTCACTGTTGCTGTCAGCTGTAGAGACCCATGCCCCGACGCTTGCACTACAGACTACACAGCCCCCCTTGCTTCACCCACCCCCCACTGCGGCTGTTGCCCGGCCCTGCTGCTGTGTGGTGGCAGCAATGGGACCTGCTGCACCGCCTGAGCCAGCTGCGGACTGGATGGCGTCCGACACCTCAGCCTGGCCCATCACAGCCACCCCTGATCTGGGGCTGGTCACTGCAGCTGCCTGGGCACCTTGGAAAATCTTAGCCATGAACTCACCAAAGTCCGAGCTCCTGAGCCCCACCGTGCCCTTGCTGCCGCTACCGCTGCCCCCAGCACCAGACCCCCCGCCATCCCCACTCTTGGGCAGGTCTGGGGACATGCCCATGATGTCGTCAAAGTCATCACCCAGACCCAGACCTATCAGGTTGTGGCGCCCGAGGGTGTCATGCAGATGGGCACCTCCCCCTAGGCCAGAGCGGCCTGCCCCGCCCACAGGCCCTGGCCCCAACACGATGTCCAGGGTTGAGGAGTCGCGGGCAAAGGGCGCCTGGCTGCTGTTCTTAAGGAACGCGTTGGCGGCAGTGAGCGAGCCAAAGCTGGGTGTGGTGCCCAGGATCATGAGGTCCTGCTCCAGCTCCTCCTCGTAGCCCCGGGCCTCAGCGGCGCCCTTGGCAAAGCTGAAGGTGGGGGGCTCTGTCAGCTCATTCCTCAGGCTGCCAAGGTTGCCCAGCGGGTCAACTGCACGGTGTTGCGTGTACCCACGAGCAACATTAACGCCAGCAAGCCTAGAAGCTGCAACGGTGCCAGCATCAAGCACTGACACTGCAGGGGCTTGTGCCTGGGTGTGCCTGTTGTCCTAGGAGCTGGGGTGGCAGACCCCAGTGGGACAACAGCTGCATCGCATCAGGCAGACAGGCAGGCAGGCCCTCCCTGCTCACTGAAGTGCTGCTCAGCTGCCTCACATGTTGCCTGGTTGCTCATGAGGTTGCTGCAGACGTCCACCATGTCCATGCTCTTGCCAAAGGGTGAAGTGCCCATCATGGTGCGCATCATGCCTGGGCTCAGACCCATGAAGTTGCCGGACCCCATGCCCATGCTGCCTGACGGAGGCCACTCAGGTAGGAACATGCTGCTGCTAAGGGAGCCATTGCCTGACGCAAACGCTGCTGCGACAACGGAGCTGCCCTTTTTCTGCGATGACGCCACCGCTGCTGCTGCTGCAGACTGGGCGAGTTTGTGCTGCATGTAGACCTGAGGTAGCAGCCAGTGGCCCGCAAGGGGGGAAGGTGAGCCAGAACGTTGAATGACAGCATGACAGCATAACAGCATGGCACGTGGAATCCGTAGCGAGGGCAGAGCTGGATGAGAGCCACCAACTTGGAGGACAGCCACCGACTTATAGAATATCACGAAATATGGCTGATATAAACAATACAGAGATCAGGGAGAGCTGGGGCACCATTGCTGCATCAGACACGTGCCGGCATGGCACACAGAAACAATATTGAGAGCAGAGCTGGCTGAGCTGCCAGCGCAGCACTGAGTGTGCCTGGTGCCTGGCGGCCACTCACAGTGGGGCTGCTGCTGGTGAGGGACACTGCGGGCAGCACCATGGCGTCCTGCAGCGGCATCATGCCATGCAACTCTGCAGCCCCCATGTGGCCAGCAGGGCTGGTGATCAGTGGCTCCTCCAGGTTGCCTGCGCGACAGCGTGCCACACAGCAGGGCGCATCAGGGCGCATCAGGGGGCATCAGGGCGCATCAGGGGGCATCAGGGCGCATCAGGGGGCATCAGGGGGCATCAGGGCGCATCAGGGGGACAGCGGCTGGACGAGGCTCGCAAGGAGCCCGGCTACGCAGTGGCTCATCAGTCTGCCCTTGCTACCTTACCTACGCGCATCACTGCTGCCTGGCCTATGCACATCTCTGCTGATGGATGTGCCCATTTACAGATCTGTCGTCATGCGTGCATGATCCATGCCACAGGCAGATCAGAACTATGCAATGCTGACGCACGGCCTGGCTGGATCACGTGGAAGGCAAGGTTGCAGGCATGGCATGCAAGCACGCACCCATGCCAGCAAGAGAAGGCTCATCTCCGGGTCTCTGCAAGCTGCTGTGTAAGCCCACTGCTTCAGTCGGGCCCTTCTCTGCATAATATCAGCAAACACCAAGGCTGCATCAGATAGCTGTGGTGCATGCACCAGATGTGCTGCATGGCTGCATCCTGTGACTAAGTGCTGTGATGACTGCTCATGGTGCAGCAGTCACTCACCTTCTGGCAAGTCAAGGTTTGGGAACATGACTCCTTGGCTGTCTAGAGGTGGTAAGCCGCTGAGCACTGCTGAGGCAATGGCAGGCCCTTGTGGAAGAGCACCCAAGCCACCCAAAGGGCCAACAGATGACAAGCCCAATGTCGCCATGTTCATAGCTGTGAGGCCATGCAGGTTGTGGCTACTGTTATGCTGCTCTGCTTTGCTCCTGCGCGTGCTGGGGCCCTCAGCCCGCGGAGGCACCTCCACCTGCTGGTCCATTTCCTCTGGCAGGGGGAAGTTGCAGCGAGCTGCTGGGCCTCGAATCTGGCGAGCAGCTGTGTCGTATGCCCTGGCTGCTTCCTCAGCAGTGTCAAACGTCCCCAGCCACCTGCAGTTACAAACAGGCTTGCCACTCTTGCTCAGCCATAATGCCACAGATCGGACTAGAGATGCCGAACAACCCACCTACGAGCCCCCACTGTGGGGTCACGGATCTCAGCTGCCCACTTGCCCCAAGGGCGCTGCCGCACCCCTCGATAGGTCTTGGCCAGACTCAGGTTCACAGGCTGCTGCTGCAGGTTGCGAGTGCACGCCTGAGCCGACGGCATCACAAATGCTTCCTCCACGGGCTTCTTGCTCTGCACGTTACCAAACACATTTTAAGTTTACGTACGCCGCATCAAGTTTGGAATGAACAGCGATGACCCAGTTACCTTGCTTCGCTTGCGAGGAGATGATTTTTCCTCCTCAGCATCTTCCTCCTCAGCCTCGCTCGCTGAGCTTGCCTCAGCAGCTGCCGTTGCAGCGAGGTTAGCTGCAGCCGCTGCTGCTGCCGAGCGTTGATAGGGTGCCGCTGGCTGGCGTGGGAGACACGACACAGGGGAGAGAGGGAGAGGGGGCAGGGGTGGGGGCTGTAGCATCAATGGCTGCATCAACGGAGGTGCTAACATCGCGGCAAAACGGTGGGGTTGCAGGAGGGCAGCTGTATGCCGTGGAGCGAGGATGGGTGGTGGGGCTGGCCTGGAGCTCACGACAGCTGGTAAGCCTGCTGCAGTATTAGATGAGCCCATCTGCACGCGAGGAATCTGCTGAACGGCGGGGCCGATGCCGGGGGAAATGACGCAGGGCATCAGCCCAGCAGCTGCCGCTGCAGCAGCTGCGGTGGCTTCCATCGCCTATGGGCAAGCCTGCGACAAGCAAACTAGGGTGCTGTTTCCTATGTAAAACGGTAATATGATACGAGAACACTCAAAGCGGGGTATCAGGGCAGCAGGACCTGGGTGCTAGGAGACCTGGGTTTGCAGTGCCAAAGGGCAAGTTGGGAGGTAAGTTCGTTGCACAAGCTCGTCCGCGGCTGTTGCTGGCACTGTGACTTATACCAAGCCTACCTGGATCGCTTTCTGAAGTCCAATAAGCAGCGATGGCTGCATTTGGCCGCGGGTGTGCAGGAACCTTGGCTTATGGATTGCGAGGTAGTGCGGCTGGTGTGGTCCCCGTCCCTGCCCAGCAACGAGTGCGCCCTGCTGATGCCTGGCCATTCCCTGCATTGCATACGCAGAATTGCAAGGAAGCTTGTTGTGTTGCTCATCCCTGCTCAATCAGATCGGGCGAGGGTATGCAGCATTGCAGCAGCAGCAGCAGGCAGTGGGCCATGCACCACAGCCTCAGGACAAGGCACAGTCTGGTGGTGCCACAGCTGAGTCTGCGCAAGCATCCATCCCATTGCAAGCAGGCAGCTCTATAGCCTACGCACCTCAACGACAAGCCACTGCCCAGTTGTCTCGGGCAGACGCCCAACAAGGCATCATCCATGTCTCCAACACCGCCAACAACATCCTCATAGCGCTGACTGATGCAAAGGGTAATGTGAAGGCGACAAGCAGTGCAGGCCAGCTGGGGTTCCGCAATGCCCGGAAGTCTTTGCCCCAGGCAGCAGAGCGGGTGGCTGATGACATCGCCAGCAAAGCACTAAAACTGGGTTATTCAAATGTCGTGGTTCGGTTGAAAGGGCCAGGCAGCAACAAGGTCATTGCTGTGCAGGCCCTGCATGCAGCAGGGCTGCACATACGCACCATCATCGACGCCACATCAATTGCATACAATGGCTGCCGCTTGCCTGCACGGCGAAGAGTGTGAGCAGGCGAGCAAACTGACTGGCATTGCAAGGGGCTTGCCAAGGACGGGCCTAAGCTTAATGCCACCAGCTTCCAGCTCAGCACCATAACTGCCTGCCAGAGGATGCCATGCATTTCAAACAGAATGCTTGACCAATGATCACTACTGTAGGCAGGGAGCAACCTGAAGATGAGACATTCAGCAAGGGATGCAGTGCCACCACTCCTGCATGCATGACCCTGAGTAAGGGGCTTTGCTTCCTTCTTCTTTGCCATGCTGTTTGTGGTGTTATAGATATGCAAGGTTAAGAGTTATGGCATGGCTGTGCGACGCATGGACAGATGTCAGGGGCGGGCTGTGTAGAACAGAATGCATAATTGATGCCAGAATGTTTGAATGAGCCAGCATGGGTTACACAGGCCGCCGCAGGACATCGCGTTTGCAAGCGCCTGCTCAAGACCATACCAGGCTGGCGGCTTAGCGGTGCGCAGCAGCAACAATAGCAGCAGCAACAGCAGCAGAAATAGCTTGATAAAGCAGCTATGAGACACACAGAGACAGATTAGAATGAGACTGTTGTTCCATGGCCACCAACATCGTAAACAAATTCGTGGTAATCTGCGACATGCATGAATTATATCATCAATATTTAAACCCTCTTTCTGATTATGTTGGTAACTTATTGGTATTTTAATGCTTTAGATATTGTTATTCCATTAAATTTGATGTCCTTCTCATGATGTAGTACTGCACCTGTCACTAGTGCACTACTGCTTTCCACCCCATTGTGCTATACTGCACCACACCGAGTGGTGCAATACAACACCTTGGCGATATCTCACCAATCACGCATAAACAGGAAGTAATTGAGTTTTACTCAGTTGTAATCGTTAATAGACCTCGTTTTAAGAATCGTTAACTGCAGCGACCTGGTGTATTAACAAAAAGTGCTCCCAACGAACACGTAACAGCCGGCCAACACCATCGCAGGTGACAAGAAGCATCACATTGCGCGGCTTCGCCGCGCCAATAGAGCTTCGCCTACGTAATACTCAATTACACTAGATAATGGAGTCGCCAGGGCCGTTGTAGGTGGTTGCAAAAGGCTCGGTCTCGGCGCTGGAGCGTAACAGCTCTCGACCTCAGCCAGCAGCCGCGTCGCTACGCTCCGCGGCTGCTGGCTTCGGTCTCGAGCTGTTACGCTCCAGCGCCTCGACCTCGCCTTTTGCAACCACCTAAAACGACCCGCGACACCATTATCTACTACTTTTCGTTCAACCCCCAAATCTTATGATAATGTCATAGGGCTATGTGCCAAATCTTAGGCCGAGATTCTCAAAAATGCTGTTACTGATTTGCCTGAGTGTGGCGTTCATCGCCTTCCTGTGTGCCTGGGTGGTGTTGGCCTTCTTCTGCGCGCTGCTGCCTAATGTGAGGGATGTTGGATGAGAGGGGTCTAGTTAGGGACATGGGGCTGACCCTCAAAGAAAGCAGCAGCGCGACGGGTTATCTCACAGCGCGTAACTCACGTCTAGGACCCCGCAATGCAGCCCCCTTGTCCCTCACTAGGGCCTCCATTTTAGCAGGACCTAGCAACGGCCACTAGCAGCCACTAACTAGATCCGGCTAAAACAGTGTTATTGGGCTGTAGTGGCGTTTTCACGCGTTTAACAACGTTAGCAGCCCTATCCTTAAAACGTTTAGTACGCGGCCCCTCCGATATTAACAGCCACAAACCAAACTTGTGGTTGTTAGTAGGGGAGGGGACTTGTTAGTAGCGGAGGGGACTTGTAAACAGGGCAACCACCGTCGCGATCACAGTCTTCGTCATCGTAGTCAGATGCAGGCGAGATATGCTCGGACATCGAACAAAGACAGCAGGGACGTCGCTACGCTCCTCGGCCGCTGGCTTCGGTCTCGAGCTGTTTAGCGCCGGTGCTCGGCCTCGCGTGTTTAAACCCTTTAGCACTGGCGGTTTTGTTGTTATCTACTACGTGTGGAGTAAACCCAGTGCACATGGCACATGAGCTCGCCTACCACCTACACTATTGCCTGACCCGAGGGCTATGATGTAGAGTTGGCATGACAAAACATGCACTAATTGTAAGCTGATGACAGCTCAATGTGGGGGGGGCACACACTACTGTGCCACAGCAGGCTGCATCTGCTGGGCCTGGGGTGGCTTGTCTCGCAGCCGCTTGTAGCCCAGGCCAGGGTACTCCTTGCCCTTGGCTGGCAGAGCTCCCTGGTCTGGCCAGTAGCACAGCTCCAGCGGCCGCCACCTGCTCTCCCCAATGCGCTGCATCCACCTGCCTGGCTGTGGTGCCGGCTTGGCTTTGGCAGCCTTGCCCTTGCCCTTGCCCTTGGTGGGCTCAGCTGCCCCTGGCTCAGCCTTGGTGCGCTTGCTGCGCTTGGCTGGCTGGGGTGTGCTGGGCCCTGGCTCTGAGGCTGCTGGCTGTGTGGCTGCCTGGCTGCTGCGTGGGGCCTGTGGGGGCCTGCGGGGGGCCACTACCGGGCACCACACCAGGCCCCGCACTGGCTGGCCACGCTCCTGGCTCCAGGCTGGGCGCACCAAGCGCTCTTCCACCTGCCATCTCGTCGATCCTGTCGTTGCTTGCCTTGGGCGGAACGAGACACTGCGATGGAACCAACAGGAGCGACGGGTTATCCAGGGTTATCCGTTCCAGCGACGCGTGTTACAGCCTTGGTCGTACGCAACAGCAGCTTCCGCTAGCTCTGCGTGGCGGGCGTGGCCTGCTGCCCTGTTCTCCTCGTGTGCGGGGTCATCGAAGCATAGGGACCAGCGAGGGCAAGACTTCGGCCCCATGATCAGCCACGAGCCTCTCTCGCTCCAATCATTCTCGCCCAATCACAGCACCCCGCAATGCAGGCGCACTAGTGTTTCATGATGAATAAGTTTGACTTCTGTCGGCTTGCAAGCGTTTCTGTTTGCTCGCACACATGCACCGCAACACAACCCTACCCAGTTTTCCTTACCCAGTTTCATGTCAACCTTGCATTCAGGCGTTCCCAACTACCTGAAAACCACCCCCCTGTGATAGGAAGCCCGTACCTCCGCAGCCACTCAGTCGAAAATATATGTAAACAGTGCTTTGAACAGAGGAGACTCATAGCTACGAGATGGCAGACGTGGTGCAGTACGTGTTGTTGTCTCACCTCGCTTTGCTACCCTCGACTTCTTAGCTGCACGTGCCTTACGCTTACGTGACGTGCTTGCCGCTGCCAGCTGTTGCTGCTGCTGAGGGGGTGCACCAGTAGGCACAACCAGCTCAGGGGTGGTGCCTGCAGGTGTCAGCTGCTGCTGAGGGGGCGCAGCTGCGGCAAGCTTCCCACGGATGTGGGTGCACACGTGGCTCTGTAGCTTGGGTAACCTCCAGCTAGTGTCCTTCTGCTTGTGGAACTGGAGGTATGTCTGAAGCTGCTTCCCTATCATCTTCATTGCCTCCTCGACAGTTGTGTGGCCAAAATCACGCCCCCCAAAGGCAAGGGCATGGGCTGCTGCAAGCCGCTCTCGGCACGCATGGTCACCCACATTAACCACAACCCTCCCCACCTTGTGCGCTGCTTCTGTGATCTGACACTCTGCCTTTGCTGACTGTTGTGCTGCAACATCCTCCTTACGCCGCACTTCAGCACGGAGCTTACCTATACGCTGCTGCAAATCATTAACATCCACAGTCTTTATGGCCTCCTTGCATGTGCGCAGGGACATCAACTGCAGCAAAGTTGGCAGCTCCATGTACCTGCCACCACCATGCTTCAGCATCTGCAACAAGGACTCCACTGGGGCATTGGAGATGGGGCTGGCAAGGTAGTACTATTCGAGGTGAAGGCGCAATGCGAGGCTGCTAGGGTCGCCGATCACAGCCATGGCACGAATGTCAGATGCATATTGACGCCAAGTGCCATAAGGGTCCTCTTGCTGCTGCTGCTACTGTTGCTGCTGATGCTGCTGCCCATCCTCAGGCGGTGGCAGCCGTAGCTCGGCATGATTCACCACATCAATCACCACTTCCATGCGCGTAGCTTGGTCTGAGCTGCCGAGAGCAGCGAAGAGGTGGGGCAAGGCCACTTGAGCCTGCACTTGATGCTGGTACTAGCACCACAGTGCTTCTGCAGATAGGTCGCAAGCTGTTGCTTCTGCTGCTCGCGCTGATCTGCTGGCACCAAGTGTTGCAGCTGGCTATGCAGACCTGCCAGAAGGGGCAATGTGTCCCAGGTCCCCAGACGAGCTAGCACATCCTGGGTGTGCCGGTAGAGCTCAAAAGCGTCATCCTTGTTGGCCCACATGAGCTCGGGCACCAAGAAGCTCTCCCCAATAACTGCCACCACGCTCATCCTGAGCAGCAGGCTGTTTTCCTGGAGCAGCTGGCTAAGGGTGACAGCCCATGGTCGAGACTAACCCTTCTGCCACTCAAGCAGCTGTGACACTGCATCTCCTGCATGCGCCCAAACGCGCAGCATGGACACCATTGAGCTGATGTAGCTGGCCCAACGGGTGTCACACGGCACTTGAGGCTTGGCCACCATATTCACTCATGTTCACAGCTGCACTGTCTGCTGTGATGCTGGCAATGCAAGCACTGTCGAGGCCGTGGAGGAGCAGCTCCTCCATTATGATTTGGGCATGAGCTTCTGCCGTGCCATTAGGCAAGGGGATGATAGCCAACACATAAGTGACTTGAGTGGTGAGTCGGCCTGCCCCTGCCCCTGCCCCAGCCCCAGCTACATGCTGCATACCAAGAATTTGATGTTCAACACCGCCTCGAGCTCGCGGTCAACTTTTATGTCCGAGGCATTACGATTACGTTTACTCTGCCTGCTTCGCAGCATCCTCTACCAAGCTCTACAGCGACATATCAATGCTATGTTACACGTTATGTATGTGGTCACCCCGGCCATTGGCCATGCCAATCCGTGACAGGCCTGCCGCTTACACCACGCGCTAGTGAAGGGTAGCTGAGGCTATCGCGGTAAGTCACGCGCGCTAAAACTCGCGTTTTGCACTGAAGCCTTGTCCCAGTACACCGCCCGCCATTCCCGCGGACTGTGAACATGGTCGCTCGCTGCAGCCTGGGGCTCAACGGGGTGCCACCGTACGTGGGTCGCAGGTCGAAGCGCAAGATTCCCTGGGTTGGGTCGGGACCCCTCATGGCCCGGGCCCTTCCTGACACCTGGCGCGAGACCTGCCTAACCCTCCCTCCAAGCAAGCAGAGCATCTCACTAAGGTGTCAGCAGCACCGTGCGTGGACTTTAATTCGCTACCGTGCACTCTGCTGAAGCCTAGACCCCATCATTTCGGGGCTTCTGTCAAGACCATAAACTTTTTGGCCTTTGGTCCTTTCCACGTGCTTCCACCTTTCATTGATAGCTGGGCGGGTCTATATTCCGGGATGCGGTCCAAGACATGCTCCATCACCTTGTGTGTTACATACAATGACAACATGTGACAGAGGGTGAATCTGGCATGGGGCGAGCTCATCACAGGGGGCGATTGGCGGCGTCCTCGGGGGTATCCCCGACGGGTTGGACGCTGTGTAGTCGCTAGGCGCCCACATCTCTGCATTTCTCGCACAGTGCGCGACATTGATACCGAAAAATGCGATGAGCCCTCCTGGACCCCGACGCCGCGCTGGCCTGGCACAGGCGAGAGCGATACGTGCCAAGCTGGTAAGTAGTGGCAATGGCAGTGGCGGACACCTCCATTGTGGCGGAATCCACCATTGTGGCGGGAACCCATACCTTAACATCCTCCTCCTCCATCCTACACCCTGCAGAGCCCTACCGAGCTGCCAGCCCTTGAAACAGCCATTGCAACACCACAACAGTCAAGCAGGGATGTCAGCACATGGGGCCATAAGCGCCCACGCACCTGCCTTGGCCGGGGCGCTCAGCAGCAGCTAAGCATGGACCAGCAAGAGCTGCAGGATGCCCAGCACCAGCTTGCTCTGGACCGGCGCATGGCCATGAGGTACAGGGTGTCAGTGTGGTGGTCGTATGGAGCCACATCTCATTTCAAGGGCCGCCATGACTCTGAGGGTGGGGTATTCAAGCACAGCATGGCAGCCAGAGTCTTGGCTGATCACCCAGATCTCAGTGCAGAGTGCAAGGCTCAGCAGTTGGCAGGTGTGCATAATGTAGAGTGTGTGGTGCCAGCTGCACAACTAGTGACTCAGTCTCGTGGTGTAATGACATGGCTCGGTAGCATGGCGCACTGCGATGGCCTACTCCGCAGTACTGCGAGGCTGCCTCCATGGTGCGAACTTTGCTACGGACGCCACGGAGCGCCTCGCCACCCTGCTCTTGTAGGTGGGTCGCTGCTTGTTTGCGCTATCTCAAGTTTCGACCTGGTGGCGGGCGGTGTACTGGGACAAGGCTTCAGTGCAAAACGCGAGTTTTAGCGCGCGTGAGTTACCGCGATAGCCTTCGCTACCCTTCACTAGAGCGTGGTGCGAGCGGCAGGCCTGTCACGGATTGGCATGGCCAATGGCCGGGGTGACCATGTGTACTTACGACTGTTCTAAGCATGAAACCACCAACCGAGATAACCGTTCATGTCAGTCAGCCGAGCGAGGGCCAGGATGTGGGTCAGCGAGGCGGCAACAAATGGATCTCGTGACTCTGCACGCCCGTGCAGAAGAGACCACGGCAGTTACCGCGGAAGCCCTGAGCGCCACGGACACCAAGACGTACCGCCTGGGCCCGCTGCTCATCACATCCGTACTCCTCACAGACATTGGGCTGCAAGGGTGCGTCTAGACCCACATCCCCGCATGCGCAACAGCTCGCTGTCAGCTGCTTCCGTTGCCGCAGGGCGTGCGATCCTCCCGCGCAGCAGGACTACACCGCTGAAGACGTATCCGCCAGCTTGGCGGCAGTTGGGTTGCCCACGTCCTTTGGCAGCCAACAAGTACGTGTCTTGTGGCTGCCTCTCCGCATCCCAGGGCCCAGGGCAAGGTGCCTAGCGCCATGCCACTGACCATGCCTGTTGTTATGCCACTCTTGGCGTGTAGCGGAGTGGTGGAGCCCATGGCAAGGAATGCAGTCAGTCACCGCCCACGTCTTCCCCCCTGACCTGGCAACAGCTGGAGCTGCTACAGGGTGCAGCTGTGAACACCCCTCCTACAGCCAGCAGCCAAGCTCGGGGCAGCAGCCAGCTGGGCAACAGGCAGGGGGCTGGTGGAGCCAAGGGCGAGCAGCGTAGGAAGGGGGCAGAGGGCGGCCCAGCGCAGCCAGGAGCCCTGCACTCTGGAGCCTGTGGGGACAGTGCCCAGGGCTGCTGCACTCGCTTAGCCCCACAGCAGCAGGGCCAGGGGCAGCAGCCACAAGGCCAGGGGCAGCAGGGCATGCGGCCCAGCTGCCAGACGGTACAAGGCAGCCCTAGCCCGCGTCAGCCTGTGCCTGACCCTCCCCCCCTCCCCCCCCTCCCCCCCCCCTCCCCCCCTGCTCCCTCACCCCCCTGCAGCCTTCCCCCCCTGCCGCCCCTGCATCCCTACCTTGCAGCCATGCCCGCTGAGGCCATGCAGTGGCAGGAGCTGTTTGCCGCCCCCCCCGGGCCCCATGGCCCCCCCCCCGTGTTCTACTTCAACCTGTGCAGCGGGGTGCACCAGTGGCAGGCGCCCGGCTGCGGCTTCGTGCCCTGCTGGCTGAAGGAGGAGGCGGACAGCGTGCGCAGCGCAGCCGCCCTCCACGCGGCTGCTGCCCAGCAGGCCCCCTACCAGGCCGCAGGGCCCACAGGGCAGGGGGGGGCCCAGCACTGGCTGCCGCAAGCAGCGGGGGAGGGGGGGAGGGAGGCGGCTGCTCGGCCGGGCCTGCTGAGGCCAGGGGGTCACAGGGCAGGGCTGGTGGACCTGGCAGACTTGGAGCGGGCGCTGCTGCACGGCCAGCAACCTGACCCAGGCCCAGGCCCAGGCTCAGGCTCAGCGTGGCCTACCCACCTCGCCCCTCAGACCCCCCCACCCCCCTGGCAGCAGCCACCCTGCGTTGGGCCTGCAGCAGGGTGGGGCATGCCTCCGCCTTCCATGCAGGGCCAGCAGGGGGCCCAGGCAGGCTGGGGCTCGCCGCCTGGGGCACCGCCGCACCTGCCGGCAAGCCCCATGGCAGCTGCCCGGTCTGCCCCCCCAGGCTTCCCCCCTCAGCCTGCAGCCAGCGCCGCCATGGGCCCAGCATCAGCAGGTGGGGGCAGGGGGCCAGAGGCCCAGGCTGTGCGCCGCCCGCCCCTACCTCCCCCTCCGGGCTTCTCTGCCCCCCCGCCCGCTACTGGGTCCCGCCCCCCTAGCTCCACCCTGGCTGCTGCTGCCAGCCCCCCCGCTGCCCAGGCCGTCAGCTGTCTCCTGCAGCCCCAGCTGCTGCCGGCAGGGAGCCAGGAGGGGCAGGCGGCTGCAGCCCCCCCCCCTCAGCAGGCGGCTGCAGCTCAGGGGGAGTCAGGCGGCGCACCAGCATTGCCTAATCAGGCTCAGGGGGGCCCACAGGGGGCGCCAGTGGGTCCTGATCAGGCGCAGGCGGTGCAGGGGGCTGAGGGGGTCGGGCCAGGGCCTGCAGTGCGAGGTGTGGGGCGCCTTGCCCTGGAGCCCGGCACCAAGGCCTACGTGCGCACGCTGCTGCCCCGCAACATGTTCAAGTACTGGCTGCAGCGCTACAGCCTGTTCTCAAAGCTGGACCAGGGCGTGCAGGTGCGGGCAGTGGGGGCCAGAGCGGAGCAGTGGGGGGGGGTGGATCGCTGTTGAAGCGTTGGCTGGGTGGTGGGCAGTGGCGAGGCGGTGCAGGGCAGTGTTCTGATCTTCATCGCTATCGGAGCGTTGGCTATGCCAAGCCATGTTTCAGAGGTGGCCAGGCAGGGAGGTGACATACAGGACACAGAAGGGCGGCAGGAGCACGGAAGCCCCTGTAAAGCGAGCTGGCTGCCTGCCGCCTGCTGCCTGCTGCCTGCCGCCTGGTGTCACAGCTGCCAATGTGTCTGTGCAGATGGACACTGAGGGCTGGTGGTCCGTGACCCCTGAGGTGCTGGCGCAGCACCAGGCAGGGCAGTGCAGGGCCCACAGCGCAGGCCAGGTGGCACTGGACGCCATGGCGGGCTGTGCAGGCAACGTCATCGCCCTGGCGCAGCGCTACCCGCTGGTGTACGCGGTGGAGATCAGCGCCAAGCGCGCAGCCATGGCACAGCACAACGCAGGGGTCTATGGGGTGGGGCACAAGGTGGAGGTGGGTGGTGGGTGCAGGCGGCACCAAGGGGCACTAGGGGGCTGGTCTGCTTACCCTGGGGGTGGTGGGGGTGGAGGGTGAGGGCTGCCGGGGGTGGAGCTAGGTGGAAGGTGGGGTGCAGGGGGAGCTAGGTGGAAGCTTGTTGGTTGCAGGGGGCTGCTGGCGCTGACAGGCTGGGGCTGTAGGGCTGCTGCAGCTGCTGGCCTGGGTGAGGCGCATTGCCACCGCTGCTTCTGCCGAGTGGGGGGCGGCAGGGGCCCTGGCCGTCCTGGGTCAGGGGAGGGGGGTGGGAAGGCGGCCTGGGTGTCCTGGGTCAGGGGAGGGGGGTGGGAAGGCGGCTTGGGTGTCCTGGGTCAGGGGAGGGGGGTGGGAAGGCGGCCTGGGTGTCCTGGGGAGCAAATGCTGGTGGGTGGGCTGCTGAACTGCAGGTGCTCTGCGCTGACTTCTTCGCTGCCGCCCCAACCTTGGTCGCTGACACCATCTTCGTGTCACCGCCCTGGGGGGGCCCCAGCTACAAGTGGTGGGTGGCAGGGCTGGTCGCCAGGCCCTGCCCCTCCTGCCTTTCTCATTCAAACACCCGGCACCTCACCGTGATGCACAGCAGCCCAACCCAACCCAACCCAACCCATCCGCACAGCACCGCACAGCACAGCACAGCACAGCACAGCACAGCACAGCACTCCACTCACTCCAACTCACTCCACCTTGCCCGCCCTGCCCTGACCTTGGCTGCAGGTGCGACGCCTTCCAGGTGCTGCAGCCAGCTGAGGGCATGAGCTTCAGCATCCAGCACCTGCTGCAGGTGGCGCTGGGGGTGGTGCGGCGCTCAACACAGGGCCCAGCCGCCACCTCAGCCGCAGCCGCAGCCAGGGCCAGCCCCAGCCCGCTGTATGTGGGGGGCAGGCACCAGCTGGCAGCGGTGGAGCAGGGCCACCTGGCCGCAGCGCTTGCACAGCCAGCGGGGGGGGCCGAGCCAGCTGCTGCTGCAGGGGGCGGCCAGGGCCAGGGCCAGGTGCTGCAGGGCGTGCCCGGGTCCCCCTCCCGCGGTGTGGTTGCGCTGTTCCTGCCGCGCACCACGCTGCTGGCTGAGCTGGCTGCCTTGGTGCCAGCGGGCCAGGTGTGGCAGGTGGAGCGCAACTACGTCAACTGCCGCCTCAAGGGCGTCACCTTCTACTGCTACACCTGATGCAAGCCGGCAGCACACCACCTTCCACCCAGCTTCCCACCAACAGATGCCAGCCCCTCTGAAAGCAATGGGTGTACAACTGTCACAGTCAGGGCGCCATGCCTGGTTCAAGCTGGCTGCGCACCCCACACAGATGCCTGAAGGCCTGAGAGCAGCCAGTCTGGGTGCTGCGCCTGATCCAGACATTGGGGACATAACAGCTGCATCACAGCTTGGGGTTTGATCCAGGGATCTCGGGTGAGTGCACAGCTGCAGGCTCGCTGCAGCCAGTGGTAGGCTGGCCACAGCCAGTGGCACGCTGAGAGCACAGCACCAGGCTGTGACTGCAGCCAGTGGCAGCGCCTGGGGTGACATCAGACTCAAGTGGCCTGACCCTGACCCTGACCCTGACCCTGACCCTGAGCCTTGGGGTTCTGCTTAAGGGGCTGGGGTCCCCCCTGTCAGTCTGTCCAACTGGCATCTTGGCAGTTCCTGCTGCAAAGGAGCACGGCAGCGGGCTAGAGCTGGCATAGCCGCATGAGCATTTGACAGATGCATGCTGCCTTGCATTGCTTCCAGCACAGCGACCAGAGACACCTAGACTAAGGGAAGTGGGGCGTGGCTGAGTCATGGTCAGGGCCCGGCATGGTTAGCTAACCCAAACCCTTCCCCAGAAGGGCGAGCCCTACTATGTCTGCCGCCACCCAGCTGCTCTGCCATGAAGCACAAGGTAGCTCGCACCGCTAGAGCCGGCAGCCGTAATGCTGCTTGGTCGCCCTGCCCTTTGCGGGGGTTGGGACTTGCTGCAAAGGTCGGGGACATCATGTGCTTGCGCAATACATTTCAGCACAGCGCGTGTGTGCTGTGCGGTGAGGGTGCCTACAACACACCGCACATCAGCTGGCAGGGGCTGCTTGGTCCTCCTCTGATTGCCCAACAAGAACTAAGATGCCAAGCCATGCCATGCCAGGCCAGGCATGACAAAGTGGTGGCAGGGGTTAGTGCATTGTGTGGGCACAAGCAGGGGCCTGACAGCTGGACACTATGTGTGCCAAGACCACCTGCTCGTGCCAGAATGTGACTGCGGCTGACATTGTCAGTGGTGGATGTAGTCACATGCATATCCGACAACGCAGCTGGAAGGGCTGAACATGCAACGCATTGGGGAGAGCAGGTGGCGGCCATCGGAGCTGTGTTACTGGCCAGAGCAGGGAGCTCTGCCAGCCAAGGGCAAGGAGTACCCAGGCCTGGGCTACAAGCGGGCGCGAGACAAGCGACCCAAGGCCCAGCAGGAGCAGCAGCAGCAGCAACAACAACCTGTTGGGGCACAGTAGTGTGTGTCCCCCTTTGTTGAGCTGTTATAAGCTTACAATCAGCGCATGTTTTTCATGGCAACTCTACACAATAGCCCTCGCGGTCAGGCAATAGTGTAGGTGGTAGGCACTCATGCACCATGTCCATGTGCATTGGGTATACTCCACACAGCCCATTAACACCATTTATGTCGGGCTACTATTACCTTATAGTATTCCCGCTAGTGGCTGCTAGTGTCAGGCGACCCCAACTAGCAAAACATGACAGGAAATGATAGGAAACCGACCCCTGGTAATCAAAACGACGCCGCGTCTCAGCCACGTGGTTTCTATTTATGTTTCGCACATCCCTAGATAGAGGACTCTGTCAGCTAAGCGGTGCAGCTTGTAACATTAAATACTGTGCAGTGTGCTGAGTGCTATGGCGGCTCAAATCTCGACATTCAAATTCATGCCAGTTTTGCTCATGCGGGCCTTGCCGCGACCGACCGCCGCGACCGACGTGGCCCAGTAGCCTCTGCAAACAGTCAGGGACAGTCGCCGCAGTCAAAACAATGCACATGGCACGCCAAACCGATGTAACGACGCCCCTCCACCCATGCTCGGAAGTATACAAGGCTGCTGCATTGCTTGACCGCTTCGTGAGTAGTACCTACTACCTGGCCACTCGGTAAGGCCACTCAAGGTGTGTAGGCCATTGCTACGTTACCTTGCTCGATATGTTGGGTCCGATCCCTCCCGCCCGCCCTCCGCTTGCGTGTCGAGCTTGTGTCCAGCTCCGCCCTGACCCCCTGCTGCTCAGCTGGAGGGGTGGGCAGCCCAGGGGCAGCACCAGCACCAGCTGCCTGCTGCTGCCAGGGGGGTGCAGCAGGAGGGGGGGGCAGGTCAGGGGCGGCACCAGCACCAGCTGCCTGCTGCTGCCAGGGGGGTGATCAGCAGGGCGGATCCGGGGCCGGTCAGGGGCGCGCAGCCCAGCACCAGCTGCCAGCCGCAGCCCAGGGGGGCGCAGCCAGGCCAGGGGGGGGCAGGCCAGGCGCGGCACCAGCACCAGCTGCCAGCCGCAGCCCAGGGGGGCGCAGCCCAGGCCAGGGGGGGGCAGGCCAGGGGCGGCCCTAGCACCAGCCCAGCCAGCCGCAGCCCAGCGGGGCGCAGCCAGGCCAGGGGGGGGCAGCCCAGGCCAGGGGCGGCACCACCAGCCAAGCCCAGCCCAGCCTCAGCCCATGCCTCAAGCCCAGCCTCATTCTCCAACCTCAGCTGCCGAAGCCAACTGCCTAGTTGGTGCTCGAGCTTCTGCCGCAAGGTACTTGTAGCACCACACGCAGTTGCCGGACCTCCACAGTGGTGCATGCTCGCCACGCGACCGGTGAGTGATCGGCCACTCAGCACACTGCTCTGGCGATGAACAGCCGCCAAGGCAATAGCTGGCAAGCCGGCGCCTTGCTGCGTGCTCTTCAACAGCAACGCTAGGGCTGTGCTGAGGTATAGCCGAGCCCTAGGTGTATGCTGCAAGTGCTTGCAGCTGAGCATGCTGCCAGGCTGAGGACCTCATGGGTGGGGATGAAGGAGGGGTCGGGAGGGGGTGGGAAGGGGTGGGAGGGGGTGGCGGGGGTGGGCGGGGCTGGGAGGGAGTGGGAGGGGCTGGGAGGGGCTGGACAGGGGGTGGGAAGGGTTGGCGGGGCAGTGAGGGGGCTAGGAGGGGGTGGGAGGGCAGTGAGGGGGCTGGGAGGGAGTGGGAGGGGCTGGGAGGGGCTGGGAGGAGGGGGCTAGGAGGGGGTGGGAGGGCAGTGAGGGGGCTGGGAGGGGCTGGGAGGGGTTGGGAAGGGGTGGCAGGGCAGTAAAGGGGCTGGGAGGGGGCGGGAGGGGGTGGGAGGCTTCGGCGGGGGCTGGGAGGTGGTGGGGCTGCAAGGGGGTTCGGCCGGAGTAGGCTAGTCAATCCTGCAAGGCAGAGTTGGGTCACGCCAAAGGGTGAGGAGGCGGGCCTAATTGATGGTTTGCCGTGCTTTCTTTTCCAGCAGCTGTGTCGTTGAGTAATGAACAAAGTAATAACGAGACATTCTAATAACTCAGAGTGGTCAGCTCACAACATGCCGGTTTGTGCAAGGGGGTCCTTTTTTCTGTGTGGCTGGCCAGAGAGACCTCTATCAAATCGCACCTCGTTGCAATGTCGCGTTATTTCTTGCCCAACGACGGTCTTCCGACGCCGCCTGCACCAATGAAAGGCTCGTGGAGCAAGCCTGGCGGGCTGAAATGAGATTGTACTTCTGGCTCGATAGCAGGCGCAGTTCCATCCCTGATGCCGCTACATACCACTAGAACAATCGATGGTGAGCAGCTGAGGTGTATCCGCGCTCGCTTGCGCCGGCATGGCCTCACTTGCAAGAGGTAACGCGCCGCTTGCCAGTAGATGCGCACTAATTCGCAGGTGTCAATGTGACAAACGCTATCAGAAATGGTGCAGTATTGAAAGAGTATTTGCATGAAGATTACCAACCCCATGTTGGGACATCCTGAGCTAGTGGCCACTACTGGTCCGGCTCAAATGGAGGCCCTAATGAGGGAATATGGGGCTGCCTGTTGATGCTGTGCCAGCACCCTGCCAATGAATTCGTGCGTCTATGCTGTCCGCCAGTTGTCGCCGGTAGGTACTGATGAAAAAGTGCCTTACCGCCCATGCAACAATAATGTTGCATATTGCAAGCCAACACCATGTGCGTAACAACATGAAGGGTTGGCTATCTATGTAGCTATTGAATGTAGTCGAACACTCAGAAATGGCAGACGACCCAGAATTGATTGAGGAACTCCTGCATGTGGCTGGACGAGCACGAGGTCCAGCCAGCAGCAGGAAGCGTAGCCGTAGTAAGCACGCAGGAAGTGGCAGTGAGGAAAGCTCGGACTTGGAGTTCGACGACAGCGAGGAAGAAGATGGAAGCAGGTCACAGCGCAGAAACACGGCCAAGCGCGGAAAAGCGCAAAACAATTCAGCCGGGAAGAGCCGCGGGAAGTCTGCTCCTGAACCTGTTGACGACGAGGACGACGACGATGGATATGGCAGCGACCTCTACATCGACGAGGAGGATCGGCGCAGGCTGATGGCCATGACAGAGCTTGACCGTGAAATGATCCTGGCCGACCGAGCAGAGGAGCGGGACAAGGCCAGGCAGCGCAAAGAAATCATGAAGACAGCAAACGAGTCTGGGAAGGTAGTAGGCACTGGGGCACTGCTACAGGCGTCCAGCCTGCCCTACTTGAAGGGGGGTGCCGCCCTGCTGCCCAGGTTGAGTCTCGTGGCCCCCGGCTGAGTGGCCGGCAGAAGAAGAGTGGGGAGAAGGACACGGCCATCCGCCAGATTGAGGCGGCTCGTAAGCGACAGGAGAAGGTGGGCTTGCACAGCAGCAGCAGCAGCAGGAGCAGCAGCAGCATTGCAGCCAGCAGGAGTCCACTGGCGACCAGCAGCACCCACAGCGCAACTTTAGGCCGGCTGATTCAAACGCACAGGAGCTTGCATCTGCTGCTGATCAGGGCTGAGTGTCGGCCACCTGGTTGCCGCTAGTTGGTGATGGTGGTGAGGGTAGGCGGCCGTGGCTGCGGCTGAGGGCCCCCCCTGCCTGACCCACCTGGCAGCACAGCTTGTCTGCTCCCCGCCCCTGACCTGTGGTGTTGAGGGTGCTGGGTGCAGAGCTCACGGGGTCGAGGTCGCTACAGCGACGAGGAGGAAGGGGAGGAGGAGGGCAGCGAGGCAAGCGAGGGCCGTGGCGCCGCAAGCCAGCAGCGGCCGGGCGCACGCCCCCCACAGCCGCCTCCCCCCCCAGCAGCCAGGTCACAGGTCAGGCAAGGGTTCTGCAGCATGGTGGCGGTGGTGGGGCGCAGGCTGGCGGCTGCATGCTGAAGCTCAGGGCCCAGTGGGCAGTGGCCAGCAGGCAGCAGGGGGGCAGCCCGGGGGGAGCAACCAGCCCCTACCACTGCCACTGCCACTGCCAGCCTGCCCCTGCTGCTGTCCAGCCTCCGTCTGGGCCCTGATCTGCCCTTCCCCCTGGCCCCCTACCTGAGCGTGCAGGAGGGACCCCCCCAGCCCCCACCACCCAGTTTCGCCCCAGCATCAGCACCCGTGGCGCC